>JACYXH010000292.1:3070000-3102500 GCA_026745465.1 Lota lota | reverse complement strand
GTACACACATGTGCATGTACACACACACACACACACACACACACACACACACACACACACAGGCAGCCATGCATACACATACTGTGGAGGGCCTAGATGCCAAAGACCCTCCACAAGGGGAAAAGGGGATCAGCACCATGGACAACGGCCTTTCCTCAAAAGACAAGCACTGGGGAAAGTCATTGATCATTATCCGGCACACCTGCTGCATGATTGCCAATAGGGAACACCTGCCGGCCATGTGGCCACAAGAGAGTAGGCCAGCTATAAAGGCAGGGAGAACCTCTCCCCTCAAGGAAGGATTGTGGCAACTTCCTGAAGTACGGTAAGCGGCCACTGGCCTTGAAGAGAACCCCCTTGTGAGAGTAGAGACGCTCGGAGAGAAGGACGTTTTGTGTGTGCTGCCTACTGTATCTCACCCTGGTTTCCTTTGTCCTCCACCCAGCCTCCAGTTCACCCCTGAAGCCCTACCAGGAGACCTACGCCAGACCGGGAAGAAGTTACGTTGAAGTTTCACCCTCCCTTGTCCTCACCATTTTTTTAAATAAACGCTTGTTACTTGTGCCCACACCCTGTCTGCTGTTGTCCGTGTTTACGATGGAGTCAACCCCGCCTGACACAAACTGCCACCACACGCACACAGGCACACACACACACACACACTGAGATTAATAGGCGGTAACTGTTACTGCCTGAGATGTAAAAATGTCTCACGTATTTTTATAGTTTGGTCTATAATTTAGTTTTATTCAAATCACCGCAATACACATAATAAAGCAATAATCCCAACCAAGGACTTGGATGCATTAATAGCATATAATTCCATTTGACCATTTAGGGATCCAGCCTATTACCTAAGCACACTTATACGAAACCAGGTGCATAAACTCATTCTCAGGCGTTCTCATCTCATGCCGGAACTCCTGGAATGGGTGCATCCATTGTGCTTCATTGGCGGGAGACAGGGCGGGACTTCTGAGCATGCATCAGGGAGTGATATCCGTTTCACTGACATGGGTTTAGGGGCAATAGAGGGAGAACTTCTGATAGAGGGAAAACCGTTTCCGTTACATGTTTCGGATATGGCTTTGTCAAATTCTTTGTAACAAAACTCCATATTTGTTATCCTTGTCTTTGTCGTTTGTTGTTCTTGTCATGTTGTTCATCTCGCTCCGGGGAGTGTTAACTGGGGTACACATAGCTCATAGGAGGTAAGAGAACGGAAATTACTTATACAGTAGAACCGATATGCGCTAAAATGATCGTCCCTCTCTCGGCCTACGAGTCATATGCTAACACAGACAGAATGATGACCTGGAATGAATAGATCAGATCAGAAGATCACATTTCAAATCAATACTTTATTGGAATAAATGTCTATTCTCCATTTGTGATTGTCATTTGAAGAAAAGATGACAATCCCAATACAGTCACAAACAAAGCAGTCACCAGTGACCCTTGACCCTGTGTCGAGAGTCAAAATGAACATGGGGTCTGGTGGTGGAGCTTCACCCCATTATAACAGTGCTGCAGTTTATCCACTGTAATCCCCCCTTCAGGCTGCTGTTGTTGTCGTGGCAATTACAGCCGCGGCGGCGCAGCACCACACTGTGTCTGTCTGCAGCTCACAAACCTGTCTCAGCACACCTGTAGCTCGGGAGCACTGCTATTTCACTGTGACATGGGGACTAGCAATTTCCGTTAAGCACACTCCTCACACGAGCACACACATGCATGTGCGCGTGCATACCCACCACACACACACACACACACACCCTCTCAGGCTAGAGATAGAAAACAGTGAAGCCCTGACAAGTGGAGCTGTGCTTCGTGTCAGAAGCCTCATATTTAACCTGGAACCCAACTGTCACCCAGGGGGTCTTTGTTGGCACACAGTCAGAATACAACTGCCTGAGAAGGGAGTGGAGAGGAGGAGGGGGGTGGGGAGAAGATGAGAGTGGAGGAGAGGAGGGGAGGGGAGGTGAGAGAAGAGGAGGATAGGAGAGAAGGAGATGGGGGGAGAAGAGAGGTGAGGTGATGGGGGGCAGGGGAGGAGAGATTAAGGGGAAAGAAGATGAGGAGGGTGGAGGAGAGGTGAGGAGAGGAGAATAGGAGGGGAGTGTAGGGGACAGGTAGAATGGACAGAAGGAGAGGGGTAGGTGAGGCAAAGAGAAGAGAAGAGAGATGATCGGAGGAGAGGAGTGGAGAGGAGGAGAAGATGAGGAAGAGAGGAGATGAGAGGGGGAGAGGGGAGGTGAGGACTGGAAGATGAGGAGAGGAAAGGTAGGGAAAGATTAGATGAGGGGAGTAGAGGAGAGGGGAGGAGAGGACAGGATGAGAGGGAGAGATGAGGGGAGGGGGGAGTGGTGAGGAGAGGAGATGAGGAGAATGGAGGAGAAGGAGAGGAGATGAGATGAGGGGAAAGGAGAGAGATAAACAGGAAAGATGGTGAGAGAAGGTTGGAAAGGGTGAGAGACATGCAGAGGAAATGAGAGGAGACACCGTAGGAGCTGACTGTAGGGAGATAGGCGGGAGCAAGGGAAGGCAAGGAGGTGTTCAGGTAGGGGGAGACACACTGTAAAGAGTGGAGTCAGCAGACAGAGTCAGTGAGGGAACTGTGGAGAGGAGTGGAGGCGAAGAAAACGGCGCCCTGAGATCTTGAGATCTGCTGTGGGAAAGGATAGCTGCTTACCTGCCTGTGTGTATGTGTGTGCGCGTGCGTGCTTGGATGCTGCATGTGTGTGTGTGCACATGTGTGTGTGTGTGAGGGGGCATGCGTGTGTGTGTGTGTGTGTATCAATGAGATTTTGTGAGTGTGTGTAAGTCTTACAGTACTCTACATGCAACTTTGTGCGCTTAAGTGTGTGTGTGTGTTTGTGTGTGTATGTGTGCCTATGTAACTGTATGTGCATGTGCGGCGGCCCTTCGTTGAGCACACACTTACACTTACACCCACACAAACACGCACAGATTCGAGATGGAAGAGGTTCAGATGTCATTCGTCCAATGCTGTTGGCCACGAATCAAACATTCAAGACACCCCCTCTCTTCCCTTTACCTTCTCCTCCCTCCCTCCCTCCCTCCCTCCCTCCCTCCCTCTCTTTCTCTTTTACTCTATGACTCTCGCTCTCCCTGGCTTGCTCATTATGGCTTATTGACTTCACGCTCTGCGTTGTCTCGGCTCTACTTTAGCTCTGCTGTCATAACCGCTCAAATTTACCGTGTCTCCCCCCCCCGCCCTTCAGTCCCGGCGCTAACATCTCCGCGCTGGACAGATTGCCGGATTAATGCCGAGTGTAGGGGAGGTGATACACGGTGTGTTTATAACTCTCACGATAAACAACATGATTCGTTTGTTGCTTTTTTGTTCTCTCCCCCCCCCCCCGCCATGTGCCCAAGCCCTCTGACTGGAGATCACTCTCCCCAGGAAACGGTCCAGGAAAACCTCTCATAATGTGCACCAATCTAAATGTTAATTCTTTCACTTGATGGTCTTCATAAGAGCGAGGGTCATGGGAGGTTTCTATAGGAGGCAAAGTTGGGCCCTTATCGAAAGAGCGGCCTCATGCTCAAGATAAGGTTGTTGTTTTCTTGATTTATTTTGCTGGGATTATTTGCATATATTCGATTGCACATTGGCACTTAACCCTCGGGACAAAAGGTGTTTTGTAATTAAAGTGAACAAAGGCTGGAGTGCAGCAGAAGTGTAATTATTTGGCTAATTTCTGCCACACTGTTGTGTACAGGTTAGACAAAACAATCAAGACTCTTGCGATAATGATAATGAATTTGCTCCGTCCCCTCGCGATATACAGCCACCGTCTGCATGAGCAAGACTGTGTTGGTCCCAGAAACTATAAGAAAAACCTACCAGGTGTTAACCATCAGAAAATGCATACCAGCTAGCTAGCTAGCTTAGGGTTACCAAACAACACTGTTTTCCAGCGACAGTCCCCATTTCTGGGGGACTGTCCACGGCTGGAGCTGTCCCCGGAAGTGTCCCTGTTAAATAAAAATAAAAAAAGTAAATTTATGAATAGATAAAAGTCATGATAAAAGTTCTCGTTTGCTGAGGAATATTAATTTTGAGACAGTTGGTCATTTGTCTTGTGTCTATGTGAGTGATGCAAAAATAACATCAGATACTTTGGTAATAAATGGACCACCAAACTACACATGATCCCGTTATTCATTTCAGAAATATGGCCACCTTAAGCTAGCTCTCCACTAATGAATCTGTGAAACTTTATGTGGGTTGGAAAGTTTGAATAGAAAAAACTAAAGACAAAAAAAAAAAAAAAGCAGCCTGCTATCGATCAATGACACCTCTCAAGGCTAAAATCAACAAGCCGAGCAGCATTCTACTGGCTACATTAGTAAAAATGCGCAAACAAACATGTTTACAGTATTCATGGACGGTATTTGTGAGTGCTGCTTGTACAGAGGTGACTGAGGTTAGGGGGGGGGGGGGGGGGGGGGGGGGGGTCTCCGTCGTGGGTGGAGGGGTGGGTCTCCGTCGTGGGTGGAGGGGTTTGGGTGAGGTGAGGTGAGCTGAGGAGGGTGGGGTCACACTGCTATTCCTGTACCAGAGTCTGACCTGGCTCTCTTACACTGTTGGTAGTAGTAGGCCCAGCCCTGTGCAAACCCACACTTTAAAATAAACACCCGTTACCGAGTCCTACTCCCAAAAAAATAAGAAAATTTAGCTGGACTCTCTCTCTCTCTCTCTCTCTCTCTCTCTCTCTCTCTCTCTCTCTCTCTCTCTCTCTCTCGTTAAAGCGTTTCGCCTAGGTCTCTAATTATAGGACTGGAGCAGCAAGGGAGCAGTAACACAAGCACAGCATAGAAAGACTGTGCTCGGATTCATCTATGACCACCACAGCTCTCATCTCTCTCTCTCTACTCTCTGCTACCACACACACACACACACACACACACACACACACACACAATCACACGGATCCTAGTAGCCCACTCACTCAGCCCACCCACCCACCCTGTGACTGAGACACACATGCAAATCAAAGTACAAAAGTACAATAATTTACAATTTTACTTTATTAGATGATCAGCCTTATTCACCTAGTGGCCGTCTTTGTTCCATCTTCATTCCCCCTTGGTTCCATCTTGGTTCCACCTTGATTCCATCTTGGTTGTCTTGTTTCAATCTTGGTTCCATCTTTGTTCCATCTTGGTCTTGGTTCCATCTTGGTTCCACCTTGATTCCATCTTGGTTCCACCTTGGTTCCATCTTGGTTCCACCTTGGTGCCATCTTGATTCCACCTTGGTGCCATCTTGGTTCCACCTTGATTCCATCTTGGTTCCACCTTGGTTCCATCTTGGTCACACCTTGATGCCATCTTGGTTCAGTCTTGGTTCCATCTTGGTTGTAAACGCTTGCACCCAGCAAGCGTTTAGAATCAAGATGGCCACTATAGGTGAATAAGGCCCAACATAAGCCCTAAAAACAAGCTTGTAGGATGGAGCGTTGGAGAGTGTGCGTGTGAGTCATCTCAGCAGTCCCGGCCCTGCTATTGCTTGGAGAGAGAGGCTGCAGCAGAGAGACTGGGGTCAGGGCAGCGCTTCTCAATGACATCTTATTATAGCACACACACACACACACACACACACACACACACACACACACACACACACACTCACACTCACAAGTCTGTCTGGGCTTTTAAGATGTTTCCAGAGATACCTCTGGGGAGCCTATATCACCATTTAATGCTCTGTTTTTGTGTGTGTGTGTGTGTGTGTGTGTGTGTGTGTGTGTGTGTGTGTGTGTGTGTGTGTGTGTGGAAAAGGCACCCCCCCCCCCCCCCATAGCCCACACCGTACCATCATCGTCCACCTCCATCCTCCCAGCTCCACCCTCCACCCTCTTCTCCCATTCTTTATAAACATAAGACATTTAGTGGAGGCTTTTAGCCAAGGATACGCTTGATTTCTCCGAGAAAGTTTTTCTTTTTTTTGAAAGAGTAGACCCCCAAAAGGCAACACATATACCTTTCCTGGAAAGTGTTTCTCACCCTGTTTTTACACATTGAGACACACTCTTCTCACTCGCTTTTTCCTTTGTTCTTTCCTTTTGTTTTTTATTTGTTCGTTCCTTGGATCTGTCCTTCTCATGCCTCCAGCCTTCTTTCTCCATGATCTCCATTTAATCCTTCCTTTTTCTCCTCTCTTCCCCACTTTCCTTTAATCTTTGAGACCCTCTCTCATTGATTATCACACAGACCGACACAAGTACAAAAATAGTCCTCTTTGGCTGATAGAGTCAATAAGTTACAACCACGTTTTAACCTCCACTTCGGGTATAAGCTCAAGATAGTGGTTTATAAAGTATTCATACCAAGCATAGACGGGATACCTGACTGCATAACAGTCACAAAAAAACACATGAGTAATGGACGTGAATCTATGGATTAGCTGCTCCGCAAAGTCCAGGCGATGGTCGATGGATAAGATGATAAAGATAGGTGTAGCCTTCTTTCTTTTCTTTTTCATTTTTGTCAAAATACAATTGTTGGCAATCAACAGCTCCCATCCTCCGGCGAGCAGGAGCAGATGGATGGGCACACAGAGTGAGTGTCGCCGCACCTCGCAAACATGCAATCAAGTGAAATGTCAACCTTGCTTTGCGCTGACACGACAAGTGATAATTGTGTAAACAAAAAGGTGCGCGTTGCGTGTATATATTTACACAAAACAACAGGGGGGTGCAAAAGAACTAAATGTAGACTCGAGCCTCACAATGAGACCCAGAGAGGGAGATGGAGGAGGGAGCGAGAGGGAAAGAGAGGGGGAGAGAGAGAGAGAGAGAGAGAGAGAGAGAGAGAGAGAGAGAGAGAGAGAGAGAGAGAGAGAGAGAGAGAGAGAGAGAGAGAGAGAGAGAGAGAGAGAGAGAGAACGAGGGAAGGGAAGGGAAGGGAAGGGAAGGGAAGGGAAGGGAAGGGAAGGGAAGGGAAGGGAAGGGAAGGGAAGGGAAGGGAAGGGATAGAGACAGAAAGAGAGAAAGAGAGAAAGACAGCGAGAGAGAGAAAAACAGAAGTGATTCATCAGCTGAACAAGTTTTTTTTGGGCAACCAGCCATAACAACTCTAATCCATAAAGTCATAGTATCATGACTCTATCCCTGGCTGTAGATATTAACTGCTTATCATGGGTGGCACAGCTGAGGAGCGCTCCGCTCACCACCCACCACCCTTCCCGTTCAGGCACTTGCCCTCTGAACTCTGGAAGTGCACGTCAAACTGTGGATGGGTACAAAGAGAAAGAAGGGGGCATTGAGGAGGAAGAGCGAGCGATAGAGGAAGTGAAAAAGCAATAAGAGAGGCGTGAGTCTTATTGGGGCCAACAGAGGGCATTGTTATCTGTAATATCCATTTAAATGTGCCGTATCAGATGTGGTGCGCGCTGCCGTCCTGTCTAACACACACACACACACACACACACACACACACACACATGCACACACACTCAAATGCACGCACGCACACACACACACACACACACACACACACTCAAACGCACGCACACACACACCTCACTCAGTCTTGGGCCGTGCCAAGGGCAAATTCATACAAATGCATTTTACTCTGACCGTGCGCACACGCAGAATGCTGGCTCTGTAGAAAGTATCCGAGGGTGAAAGAGGGGTGGTGGTGGCGGTGGTGGTGGTGGTGGTGGTGGTGGTGGTGGTTATGAAGAATACAGGTTAATTCTTCCTTAACCTTCCAACATCCGTTCCTCTTCTCTCCCCCCCCCCCCCCCCCCTCTAATTTCACTCTCTCTTCTCTCTTTTTCAGGTACCACAGCATTATTCTGGAAATGTCAGCATTTTATCCCCTTCCTCCCCCTCCTCCTCTCTTGATGACTTTCACATTCCATTTGAAGTTGACGTGTCCAGAGTATCCCTTAAATACTTTTATAAACGTCCGGCCGCGGGCGTCCAGCGATGTCGTGCTCACCACCCAAAATATACCCCCCATAAAAACACGTTTTTAGGACGCAGCTCCTAAGCCCGGCCCGGCAAACAACAAACTGGACCTCACACCACTGCCGTTTGTTTCCTTTTCGTGGAAACAAGCGTCAGAGTCCACTTCAAAAAAACGGAATACTCATTCCACAGTGTAGTGAGAACACTTCTTGACGATCTGCCATTTCTCAGGCTTCCCCTGTGCCATCGCGGACGGGGAGCGAGAGATAGCCGCTATGTACGGGCCCCTTCCCGGATCTTGTCTTCTAGCTGGAGACGACATTGAATTGTATAAGACATAGACCTACCGTATGTACGGGCCCATGCTGTGGTCAGCTATCTGTTATCGGTGATGTGTCCACCTCAGAGTGTGTGTGTATGTGTGTGTATGTGTGTGTGCGGGTGTGTGCGTCCGTGTTTGTGTGTGTGTGTGTGTGTGTGTCGGTGTGTGCATCCGTGCGTGTGTGTCTCTGTGTGCGTGTGTTTGTGTGCGTGTGTGTGTACAATTAGGGCCTGCTTCTACCCCACACTAGGGTCGCTCACCACATGGTAAAATGGCTCTGTAGTCGCGCCACAGGTTCGATTCCTTTTTTTACTCGCTTTCCTGTTTCTCTTCGCTGTCCTATCCATAAAGTCAAGTATATATATATACACACACACATATATACACACACACACACATATATACACACACACACACACACACATATATATATATATATACATATATAGGCTTTATATATATACAAATATAGAAAAATTGCCAAAGCAAAGATGTAGTTTAAACATTCAGTAGTGATATGCAGAAACAGGATTCATCAGTTTGATATGGTTGTGTAGAAAAACAAACAACAAACAACAACAAAAAAGCGGATGTCCTCTCAGCACGGCACCAGGATCTTGGTGAGACGGTCAGAGTCTTGTTATTGTGGCTGACTTTATAACCACTATCAATAGCACCATTGTCATCTTCTTGAATGGTCACAGGACTCCCGGTCACAGTTGGCTTGGCAAGCTCCATGTCTCCATCCAATAATAACCCCACTGGGGTTCAGAATAATACGAACAAATGCTTATTTTTTACTGTTTGTTTGCCTCTTGCAAAGCAGCAGCAGTCCACATTTGAATTGCTACTTGTGGAAATTGACCAGCTATAATAACACGAAAGCAGGACCATCAGAATCTGAAACAAATTCAGAAGTTTTACCGCTGCAATAAAGTGCTTCATTGTCAGGTAAGCTTCAACATATAAAGAAAATATAAATTCAACCATCAAAATTGTGATAAGGCAGATGTAAAGGCCATTAAAATGGTATCTGAAAATACAATAAAAACATAAAATCAAAATGTAAAATATGACAAAACCAAACCATGTTGCAGGTAGTGTTCTCATACAAGGGGGAGGGGAAAGAAAGGAATAACACACACTCACACAAACACACACACACACACACACACACACAAAGACACACACACACACACACACACACACACACAAATAGAAATATAAACAAAAACAACAATGGCCTCTCTCCCCTCGATTCCTCCTCAAAGGCTGGTGCTCAGGACGGCACCAGACAGGCCTTGTAGGGAAGCGGTGAGCCATCGGCTGGCTGTGATGCATGTCTGCTGAACAGCGGTACACATCCGTCTGGACTACCTTAGCCTCAGGCAGAGCAGCCCTGCCTGAAACCACCTGACCCCCTGGCTCGACTGATCCACAGGAGAAAATAAATATATCAATACTTGGCTTTGTTGCTTCACCTCTCTCTCTCTCTTTCTTTCTCTCTCTCTCTCTTTCTCACTCTCTCTCCCCCATCTCCTTCCCTCTCCCCTTCTCTCCTCCCTCTCTCTTTCTCACTCTCTCTCTCCCCCTCTCTCTCTGTCCCTCTCTTTCTCCCTCTTTCTCCCCCCTCTCCTGCTCTCCCCCCCTCTTTCTCTTTCTCTCTCTCTCGCTCTCCCTCTTTCTCACTCTTTCTCACTCTTTCTCTCCCTCTCTCCCTCTCCCCCCTCCCCCCCCCCCCCCCCCCCCCCCCCTCTCTGGTATCATTGTTATTGGACACCAAGAAGAGACATTGGTTAAACCGGGCCTTTCTTGTGAATAAGTCACTGTTTAATAATCCCCCCCATCCTCCACTTAAATGTCAGCGGTGGATCTACTATATTACATGGTAATTTAGTGGTGTGTGTGTCCGTGTCCGTGTGTGTGCGTGTGTGTGTGTGTGTGTGTGTGTGTGTGTGTGTGTGTGTGTGTGTGTGTGTGTGTGTGTGTGTGTGTGTGTGTGTGTGTGTGTGTGTGTGTGTGTACACAGTGATCCAATGTGACTCTTCTCGCTATGTGGGACACATACCCGAGGTACAATGTTGAGGTACAACGATCAAAGCGCTTTTTAGGTCAAGTCATAGTTTGAACTTCTTTCACTTTAGCTTAAATTAAGAAATTAAATTAACTTGTCTACTCATTCTACTCACACACACACACACACACACACACACGCACACACACACACACACACGCACACACACACACACACACACACACACACACATTGTTTGTCTTTCAGCAGACTGACTGTGGGCATTATGACTATTATTTTACCTTGCCCACATCTCGTTACTTAACAAATCAATTACAATTAGAGTTTTCACTTCACGCCCCCATCCCCCACCCAACTGTAAACTCCCTACGGTACGTCGCCAATGCGCTCAGCAGCCACCTTGCTCGCGCGTTTACCCCGCACATAAAAGGCTCTCCCCGCGCTGTCTCGCTATCGGGTTGTTAACGCAAGACTCTTTTAATTATAAACTCATCTCAGGAGGTAATCACGGACGCCATGATTGGTTGCTGAAGCAGACATGCACCACACAACGGTGTGACAATATGCAAGCGCACTATCCCGCCAGCGCGACTCTCCTCGCCTCTACATTTCCCAAGCCGCGTTCACAACGATTCTGAATATGGACAGGTTTTTAATGACCCACCAATTAGCCGTAAAAAAGAAGCATTAATCCGCGGATTGTCTAACTTAAAAAGCAGAGAGGACTGTGATGGGGCTGTGGGATGGTGTTTCATGGTATAGGAGACCCTTGTGGTGGATGGGTGGCCGCTATATACGTATGTAGGTGAAAAGACAATCGACAAATTGTTCTCAGCCGAATGTGGATCACCACACGCGCACTCATACGCACGCTATTTACCTTTGGGCAAAACAGATTTGGTGAAATATCTTTTTTTAAATATATTTATATCTTTTTTTAAAGAATGGAAACCAGTGTCGCCGAAACATTATTAGACTAATTACGTTTTTTTTGCAACACTATTATACTTACTTTCAGCTTTTTTTCCTCCTTTTAAATCACCTTCACAGCAATGTAGGTTATTCCTAATTATTTACTGTACTGAATGTTTTCTACTGTTGCAGAGTGGTCACAGCGAGGTGAAACTGAATCCATCGGATTATGAACTGAAGACTCATGAAAAGTCGACATTTTCAAAAGGATTAATTCATCGGCTTTATGATTTTTCCGGCTGTGT
This sequence comes from Lota lota, assembly GCA_026745465.1. Lineage (NCBI taxonomy): Eukaryota > Metazoa > Chordata > Actinopteri > Gadiformes > Lotidae > Lota > Lota lota. Next base: position 3,090,980 of record JACYXH010000292.1, on the reverse strand, counting down.
GACTGTTTGTGTGTGTGTGTGTGTGTGTGTGTGTGTGTGTGTGTGTGTGTGTGTGTGTGTGTGTGTGTGTGTGTGTGTGTGTGTGTGTGTGTGTGTGTGTGTGTGTGTGTGGCGCGCAGTGTTGTGTATTGGCCACTGGGATGAGACGCCCTCTTCTTGCTCAGATAGGATGTGCAACTAGGAGCTATTCCAAACGAAATACAGAAGACCACTTCATGCCTGTCACGGTCGCTCCCTCTCGCTCTCTCTCCCTCTCTCTGTATTTCTCTCTCTCTTTCTCTCTCAGCCAATCTACACGCGGTGACGCTGCGCGCAAAGGAAGGCTGGATCTAGTTTTTTGGCTTCATAATATTTAACACACGCCCTGCCCAACTGCTTCACACACGCGCGCTATATAGAGGCGGGTTTTTCCTCATACGCCAGCCCTACTACTGCTGTTTATCGGGACCATATATATATAGCATCTGCTGAAGAACACGAACCTGCACCTGTGCTATAAATATATAGATCTGTGTTGTTTAGGACCCGTGGACATTTAATGTATTGGGGGGGGGGTGGGGGGGGGGAAAGGGATATCTGGATCGGTTGCTGTGGATGAGTCAGGCTGCTCCCGGGACTTTCCTAAGAAAAATTTATGAATTTGACATTAGTTGGAACTGCCCCGCGGTATATAGATAGATTAGGTCTGGACCAGCGTCTCGTCTATTGCCGTGTGGTTCACTATAGACCGTACACCGGGAGTAAAGGTTGGGCAGTATAGCCTTACTGATGCGCACTCTCAGACAGACCCATACTGTGTACGTATGGGTTTTGGAAGAATAATTAGTGAAGAACTGCGCGCCGACTGTTCATCTGCAGCATACCTGACACCTGTACAGCGGTTTGTAGACCAGCGCGGGGGACGCGTGAACAACAGAGGGAGAATGTGGCTGGAGCAAAGCGGTCGCTCTTCTCAAACAAGTCGACCTGTTCTACCTGGACGCATGCGGATGATTTCGCGATTCTGAAAACTCTTCGCCGTGACAGCGGCAAAGAAGAACACGCAAGAGGGGTGGGTGGGGGTCGTAAATGTGGAAAGAAAGCACCCAAACCTGAACACTGAATCCTTTAGTCAAGACGGCAAGAAGTGACGATGGATACTACTTATTCAACGTTTATTTCGTCCGGTTGGCGTCAAGTGTCGTAACCATTATAAGCGATGTAGTCAGCTTGTTCATTTGCGTGCTCATCATTTGCAGTAAATACTCGAATTCGCTAAAAAGGGAGACGATGAAAATGATTCTCCTGCGTAAATTCCGCGTTTTGATTCTCATGGTGTTCCTGGTGGCGTGCTCGATGCACATCATGATAGACTTATTGCCGAAGCTGGAGAGACGCAGTAACAGCGGCTGCTCCTGTTCGCACACGCCGAGCGAAGAGCCCGGAGACTGGGCGCAGAAGCAGCTGCAGCAGCAGTCGCAGCAGCAGCAGGGCTGGCCTAACAAGCACACGCTGCGGATACTTCAGGACTTCAGCAACGAGCCAAACTCCAATGTTTCCTCGAACTCCCTTGAAAAGAATCAATTCGTAACGGTCAATAAGAATAAAAACGAGCGGTCTCGCCAGCTCGAGCATCAAGCTGCCCAACGCGGTGACCCAAAGAGACATTCGCCGCCTGACGTGGTCGAACAGGGGGTCAAGGCTTTGAGACTGGCGGCCCTCTATGAACACCCGTTATTTAAAACAACACTACCAGCCCTGACAGACGAGGACACACTGTTCAACGTCAACACTGACATCCGGTTTGACCCCAAAGCCGCAGAGGACCAGGAATGGTAACATGAAAATAAATTCTCCATTCATTAATTTCATCCATATTTGTCTCCTCTAACGACGATAGTTAGGCCTACTATAATAGCATGTACCGGCAAACGATGCAGATAAACTTTTTTTGTTATTATAAAATAAATACAGAAATTAATTACATATATGTATTTCTTTCATATATTTTTTTTATAATTCAGTCACCAACTCTGATATTGTCAGAGTGATCTGCTACTTCTGTTCCCTCAGTATATCACCAAATACATATACCTTCCACGATATACTATTTCACACTATGTCAAACCAAGAATATCTCCATATGGCCACCCTTCCCCTCAGGCATGTGGATGGAGACCCGGAGGCGTTCAGTCCAACAGGAGCCCTCACAGCAGACTCCTACCCCAACTGGCTGAGATTCCACATTGGAATCAATCGATACGAACTGTACTCGCGACACGACCCCGTCATCGATGCACTGCTGAGGGACCTGGACGCCCAGAAGATCACCAGCGTCGGTGAGCTATGAGAGACGGCTGGTTCTGATTTCCTGTTTGGGTGTGACGGTTGTTGTGGTATACAAGCTATGTCCAGTTCATCTTGGGAACAAAGGGGGTATTGTGTAATCCATTGTAGGTCTGCGTTGTCTGGTCTTTCGTTTGGCTTCTCGCTACTTATTGACATGCATTAGAAATGTGGTTTGTTTCTCTTTTTGTTTTGAGTGATAACAAAACATTTCACTTAAGGATATTGGACAAAAGTGGATGAAAGTGATTGAAAAATTGAACTATGAACGTTCGAAATATGGCTAGAGACAGACTTTTATCTGACATAGCTTGATGGCTTACATTAATAGAGGCAATCAAATCATTTGGTTGGAGCTAAATGTTGTATGACGGAAAAGCCAAAGGCACACACACATGCACATGCACGTGCACACACACTCACACACGCACACACACACACACACACACACACATAAACACACACACACACACGCAACCTGTCTCAACATATGAATTACGGTGTAGCTGTCATTTAACTGCCAATCATAGACTCATTGTCAAATAGCTTGGGGCGGTCCTGTAAGAAACGGATCCCGGTTTGATCCCGTAAACTAGTGATAGCACTAGCGATCAGCTGAAATAGATCTGAACTTCTACTACTTGGATTCCCTTTCTTGGCTTGCTCTCTCCCTGCATTCCATCGGTGTCTTTGAATTCAAGGTTACGCATTTCAAAGTCACTGCAAACGCTTTCTCTGCCAATAAGAGAAAGAAATCTCAGCCCTCTAGCTAAGATTAAGAAGTACAAGACTGTGTGTGCGCTCATCGCTACAGCTCAGTCGCCATGCTCAAAGCGAAAGAGTGCTGCTGTGCCTTTCTTTCCACATCTCTTTCTTTATTTCTTAATTTCATTCTTTCTTTCTCTATTTCCTTTATTTCCTTTCTGTCCTTGATTTTCATCCACCCAAGGCAGGTGTCTTTGTGGAGATCCTGTCCTTAAACAATTTAATCATTCAATCAGGGATACGATTCAATACAGACTCTTTGGTCGTAGCGATCCATCTCTGCAGCACTATCGCTCTCTCACACTCCCTTTTCTCGTCTGCTCCCCGCCTCCCCTTCTCAGTCTACGTCTCTCTCTCTCTCTCTCTCTCTCTCTCTCTCTCTCTCTCTCTCTCTCTCTCTCTCTCTCTCTCTCTCTCTCTCTCTCTCTCTCTCTCTCTCTCTCCCGCCCTCCACCTCTGGCTTCAGTCAATGGTGAAAGCTGTTCTCAGGCTCCTTGACCAGCTAAATACACCCTGGCTGGGTAATTACAGAGTTGTAACAGACGCCAGAGGAAGGACTGCAAGAAGGGTCCAAGCAGCAGTCGCTTATTATCATTGCTGAAGATAGAACCACTCACATGTGTTATATTCTAGACCCGCTCCCACCACTGTTTATAATAACAGTGCACTGACAAGTAAAGAGGCCGACTTAACCTCTTATAACATTGTTTCTGTCGGATGTGGTGGAGGTGTTTTAATCACAGTGAGTGACCTTATTTGCTTTTGCTTAATCACACAGCGTTTTGGAGAAGAAGTAGGAGTAGGAGAAAGAAAAAGGGCCTTCCCTGAGTATGCTCTAGTTAAGTGCTGTTGTGAATGGATCAGCTACCATGCTAAAGGCATAGTGACTCTCCCTCTCTCTCTTTTCGCTCTCTATCTCTCGCTCTCTCTCTCTGCCTCTCATCTAATTAAGGAGTTTTCTTTTTTTAAAGGATCTTGTCTGAGAAGCCCCGACAGATATAGAGAGAGAGGAAAGGTGGAGAGAAAGTGTGAGCGAGAGAGTGATTCAAAGAGAGAGAGAGAGGACGCATATGGGTACGAATACGAACAGAAATGCAGAGTGTAAAAGGAGAGAGAGGGAGAGTGATAGAGGGAGACCCTCAGGGGAATAGACAGAGAAAGTAAACAGCGGCAGAACCGATAGTTGCCGTTCCCCGTACAACCCCCCCCCCCAAACACCACCCTCCTCCACCCACAACAAACACGGTTACATCATCGACTGCTCTCTCTAGAGTGTACACACTCCAAACTGAGACACACACAAACACACATACGCTTTTCATGAGCTATGCATTAAAAATAATATTGCACATTTTGAATAAAAATGTATGAATGGATGGATGGATGGATGTGTGCATGCATGTATGTCAGTGTGTGTCTGTATGTCCTTCACTCTGTCTGTCTATCTGTCTGTATATATACAGACAGACATATATTTATACATATATATATGTATAAATAAATGCCTGTCTGTCGGTCTGTCTGTCTTTGTGTCAGTCTGCATGTATGTATGTATATATGTTTTTATGTCTATGTCTATGACGTCTATCTGTCATTGGCGAAATAACTGTTATAACTGTGTTTTGTTCCTGCTGACATCGCCCCAAACAACCACGTTATGATCTTTATCCCCCTGCAGCCATGAAGTCCGGGGGCACCCAGCTGAAGTTGATAATGACCTTCCAGAACTACGGACAGGCTCTGTTTAAACCCATGAAGTAAGTCCTCTTGTAACTGTTCCTCCACCTCACGTAGGACATCTAGCATGCTCTCCCCCTCATAGTTACATTACTGCACTCTCTCCTAGCAGCAGATGCCAAAGACAAAACCTTTTTCCACACTCTCGCCGTATCTTACAATGCGACGGCTGTTTTGTAAGATGCCTGATGTCTTGACTTGATTTCTATTTTTGTTTCTTAACTCTGGAAAGATAATGAAATCTGATCATCTCAGATGCGCAAATGCCTGTGTTTTGTAGAAAGATAGGCCAGCATAGATATGAGTGTGTGTGTGTGTGTGTGTGTGTGTGTGTGTGCACGCAGGCACGTATGTGTGTGTGTTTGTGTGTTGGTGTGTGTAAAAGAGAAATACAGAGAAAAGGAGATGAGAATCTCAAAACGTTTTTACTTTATAATATTATTATTCTATGTTAAGTTTTATTTTATTGTATGTTTCTTTCTCTTTTCTGTTGCTTTCGCTGAGTCTTGATTGAAGGAAACGTTGGAAGGAGGAATTTCATATTTTACCCTCACAGTCTACTGTGTATTTCGATGAATCAGTTTCATGAATCAAGGAGTGTTCTACCTGTTTCACCGTTTGCTAGGAAATGATTGGTTGCCTGCACTTAAACAGAGCCAGCGCTCTTGCTGATTGGCACAGCAGCCTCTTCCTGTCGTGTTGCTTCCTCTGTCCTTTCCCATCACTTAACCCCATCACACCCCTCTCTTCCTGAAACAGGCAGATGCGAGGAAGGGGCTAGAAATAGTAGCTGAATTTCTAAAGCCTTGAGTGTGAGGATCATTGAGCATCACACTCAATCACACTCAACTCTGAACCTAATATCAAAATCACTGAACAGGAACACTGTCACTTTAAAAAAACAAAGCAAAAACCGGACACGATCTAACATGACCCGCATTTCTCCCATCGCATGTTGGACTCTTCCACCCACTCTACCCCTGAACATCCTTATCATCTCTCATAATATTCCGGGGCTTAGCATGGTCACCCTTTAGCCCTATAGAAGGTATAGGAGTGGAGCTGCTTGAGAGGATATACACCACAAAAAAAGGCCTGCTGATTAATTCCCTTCCTCTCCCAGGGTGCTAAGACAGCTCCTGCAGACCTAGTCAGTGGCACCTAATCCCTCTGTGATTGGTCCATTTAAACGTTGCTCATCCTTTTGTTATGGCAGGATGGTTATTAAATTTGTCAGTTTTAATGGTGTTTTCCACGCGGCTCTGCTAACACAACTGCCCTCCTGCCCACGCCCACCCGCTGGGTGACATCTCTTGGAGAGAGAGAGAGAGAGAGAGAGAGAGAGAGAGAGAGAGAGAGAGAGAGAGAGAGAGAGAGAGAGAGAGAGAGAGAGAGAGAGAGAGATGGTAAGCCGGTGGATGATAGGCAGGTGAGGGTTGGGGAGGGGGGATGTAGGGAAGGAAGGAAGCAGGGACGAGAGAGAAGGGGAGGAAGGAAGAGTGAAAAAGAGGAATAAAGGAAGAGAGAGAAATGGAGGAAGGAAGGAAGAGAGAAATAGAGGAAGGAAGTAATGAAGGAAGAGAGAGAAAGGGAGGATGGAAGAGAGAAATAGAGGAAGGAAGTAACGAAGGAAGGGAGAGAGAGAGAGGATGGAAGAGCGAGAGAAAGGAAGGAAGGATGGAAGAAAGAGGAAAGAAGGAATAAACAGCTTGAAAGGAAGGGCGAGAGGTAGGAATGAATGAATGGAGATTGAATGGAAGGGAGAGAGGAAGGAAGGAATGAATGGAGATTGAAATGAAGGGAGAGAGCAGAAGAGAAGAAACTATGGAGAGCGAGCAGGAGAGAGATGAACAACATAAACAAGGTATGAAGGAAGGAGATAAGGGATGAATTGGCCGTGAGAGGAGTTGAACAGAGCTGTGTGTGCAGAGAGGAGAGCGAGTGGAAAGAGAGTGAGGAGAGAGTGAGGAGAGTGGTGACAGTTCACTGGAGAAGGAGAGCAGAGAACAGAGGAGGCTCGGGATAAAGAGAAGCCATGTGCCAGGAGGAGGTTAAGATCGACAGCCTGAATTCAAAATCGAAGCCAAAACTAACAGATTATCCCTCAGAACGGCAGCTGGAAATGGTAGAGCCGGGCCGGTTGTGTGCGGTGGCAGCTTTTCAGCGAGAAAGGCTTTCAGGGGATGCAGTATAGTTGAGATATCATCGATGACCCTTGACCTTCCAAGAGGGCCGCCTGTTGCCCGGACAACAGGAAATGAGGACAGAGTCACAGAGGTTCTTAGTTCCTGATCCTGTGGTTTCACGCTATACTGCAACTTATTGCCAAATAGACCAGCTTCTGCTGCAATCTTGTATGTCATTTGGAAACACAATCCATGCCGTGATTTCATAGTCATTTCCCATTATATAAATCTCCAAACACACATGCTGTATGCAGGCGTAAAAACCACATGTGTGAAAACGACACACATACACACACAATCCATACACAAGGCTCTCTCCCTCAGTACCTAGCATTCTCTTCCCATCTCTGCCCCTGTATCAGTTTATGTGTGTGTCTGTGTGTGTTTCCACTTGGTGCATCAAAGAGACACAGGCTGCGAGATCAAAGAGTTCTCTGGCTGTGTTTGTGTGTGCTTGTGTGTATGTGTGTGTGTGTGTGTCTTTGCTCCTCTTCTCCAGTCCTCTCAGCTCCAATGCAAATGTGAGGCAGGCAATCAAGCAGGCAGGGAGGGGGTGGGGGGTGTGGGCAGGCATTCATGCACTGCTTGGCCCCCCACTGACCATGAGACCCCACACCCACCCATCCACCCACCTGACACCAGCACCCCTCCACACCTACCGTCCGTAGCCACGGAAACCTGCTGCTCCTCTCCATTTATTTTTCTTCTGTCTCAAAAAGAGGCTAAAATCTGACCCTCTCTCCCGACATTGTCTTTAAATTGCATTGCTCTCAACCTGCATTACCTCTTTCTTTGTGGCTGTCTCTCTCTCTATCTTCATCTCTCTCTCGCTCTCTCTCTCACTCTCTCTCTCCAAGTCCCTCTCTCTTTATACCTCGCTATCTCGGTCTCTTACTTCTTCTGCATTTGTCTCTGTCTGAGTGCCTCTCTTTTACTCTTTTAGTTATCTCCCTCCCTCCCTCCCTCCCTCCCTCCCTCCCTCCCTCCCTCCCTCCCTCCCTCCCTCCCTCTCTCTCTCTCTCTCTCTCTCTCTCTCTCTCTCTCTCTCTCTCTCTCTCGCTCTCTCTCTCTCTCTCTCTCTCCATGTCCCTCTCTGTGTTTGTGACGGAAACAGAAATTGGATCTCGGGCTCTGCTGTATCGATCCCCCCCTCCTCCCCCTGTCTCCTCTAGTTCCATTCGGCCGCCATTTTATTACTCCTCACTTGATGGATGGTGATCAGAACATCTCATAATCATTATAACTACGAGAAGCTTCCGGGAAACACGTCAGCCGCGCTCACCCAACCTGTCGAATCACTGTGTCATGGTTTTGGGCATGTTCCCCGATAATAATGAGGGTTAATAGCTAATAGAGGCTAATAATGAGCTATTGGCAATTGGGCTAACATTCAGGCTTACCATTATGATTATTTTGAATATAATTCATGCCACCGCAATTAACTCCCAACAATCCACAGGAACAAAGCTGTCGTATGAATACATTGGTACTCTGTTGACCGTGTTTGAAGTTTGATTCATTTCACTGTGTATATTTCCACTATTAGCTCTACTAATAGTGTAGTATATTATATACAAATATATGAGTAGTACTTTCCTGGTTGTGTTTGACATTGAGCTGCGCTAAAGGGCAACACATTGGGCTTGAATCAAGGCAATGACTCAAAGTTGATTTCAGGGAAGGCCTTGTGTAAGACATGGGTGAGGTTGTGTTAACCAGGCTATTTACATTTGGGATTGCCTACTTTCCATTCCAACTAGCTATTAAGTACATGAAAGTCATCAGCTAAAATAACAAATCAATTGTACCCACTTATTTCCACCTAATTGTACCGCGAGCCAATTACGTGACTGGATGCCTCCGTCACACGCAAACAAGGCGGGACATTAACAGGCATGTGACCCCCACCAACCTGCTTGCCCTGTTGCCTAGCACCCGCCCTATTCCGCACCTGCCCTCCCGTTGGGAGTTGCAACTTGATTGACAGACAGACAGATGGATAGGACTGATGGGTTGGCAAAATGTTATCTGGTTTGTGTCAATAACGCATCGACGGCCACAGAAACAAACACGCACACCTCTCTGTGTATGACTGGCCGGGTCTAGAGACAACGACATGGAAGACATGAATGTAGCAATTCTGTATTTTATTCACAAAACCCAGTTTTGAGTCTTTCTCTCTCTCTTTTTGCATAGAAAACACTCGCCACACTCAAACTGTTATGTCTTGTGTTGTGTTGGTTTGCATTTGTGGAAAAAGTGGTTTGAGTGAGAGCCAGAAAGTGTGTGTGTCTGTGTGTGTGTTGTGGTTGTTTGTTTGTTGTGCATGTACCTAGGCATGTGTGCTTGTTAGATTGTATAAACACATTTGTATATATATTTATTCATGAATAAGTTCAGTTTATTCATTTTTGAGTTGGAGTGCTTATGTGTATAACATTTATGCATGTGTGTGTTCTCTTGTGTGTGTTTGTGCATATATATTTATATGTGTGTGTGTGTGTGTGTGTGTGTGTGTGTGTGTGCCCTAGCCCACGCACGACATGGCTTCTGTGTGATATTGCCTTCGCAAAAGTCCTCTGTGTCTGCTTTGACTTTGACTCAGGAAATAGAGAGAGAGAGGGAGAGAGAGAAAGAGAGAAAGGGAGAGAGGAATGGCCTAAGGACGAGTCACAGAGACCCGAGATGAAGACGGGAGAGAAATAGAGAGAAAGAGAGAGAGAGAAATGAAGGAGGAGGAGGAGGAGGAGGAGGAGGAGGAGGAGGAGGAGGAGGAGGAAATGCACAGTGGCACAGCGGTGATGATAGATGCATCGCGGGAGAGAGACAGGGAGAGAGAGAGTCACCGCGTTAACCCTCAACCCCGCTCGCCCAGATATTTACAAGAAACACAACGTCAGCCGATACGTTGTGCACAGTACTGCGTGTCAGGGCGGGTTCCTCCCATTGAACTGTTGTTGACATTGTTGATGTTGTGTTAATACACGTCACCCTGAGGAAGGATTCTCGCTTCTGCACTCAGAAATTAATATCCATTCCAGGGGTTTTCAAATGGAGAAGGGGTGCGGGAACTCAATGCCTTCACGTGCACAATGGCGTACTTAACAACACGTCCTGGTTTAAAAGGTTGTGTTCGGTGTACACAGCATTAGCTGTTCATTTACTCAACCACTAGCGTTCAGCCTTACAGATGGCCCACATGTAGACGGATAAATTTAATGTTCCGCGTATTACCATGGAAACCGAAACCGTCCCCGACTTCAGGAAATCCATTGTAATCAGGATGAGGTGTTCACTGGCTAATCTCTGAATGTCCCCCCACAGAGGAGCTGTTGTAAGCTGACTCAAGAGCCGATCTCTCACTCTCTCTGGGGCTAACTTAAATAAGACGTTCTCGTGAACACACACACACACACACCGTCCGTAAACAGCACCGGCCTGCGCCCATTGTGAAGAATATCGGGTTGAGACGAGAGAGCTTATTTTTTTTTAATCACCAATTCGGTGGTGGTGGTAGGGTTGGATGGGGGTGGGGGGGGGGGGGGATACAATTTTGGGAGGTATTAATTAACATGCACACCCTCCTTAAACAGAACCGGTTTGGGCTCATTGCTAGGACAACCGAAAAGCATCTGTCAGAGCTTTAATGCTTTTGTTTGTGTTAAATTTCATAGTTGCTGTTTTTTTTCTTTTTCTGAGGAATCTGTGAAAACGCTACATATTTAATCAAGAGTTAGGGGGCTCAGGGATGCTTTGCTCAACGTCCTCTTCATGTTTTGACTCCCCCACCTAATAATTGCCTCTCCAGGGTGTTGTTTTCTGCGGCACATTTCTTTGGCGGCGCAACGGAAATTGTAGAAGAATATAACAAATTTGTTGGAGGCAAGATAGAAAATTGATTGCGTGCCAACAAGGACACATGTAAACATCGGAAAACATGCACAGACACACACACACTGGAGCGCACACTCACAGACAAACACACACACATTTACAAATACACACAGACAAACACATACCCATACGCCCATTCTCACACAAATACACACATGCACACACACACACACACCCCTACACACACACACACACACACACACACACACACACATACATACACGTACAACAACACTCACACATTATCTGGCTCCCACACCCACACGTACAACAAAACTCACACATTCTCTGTCTCAAACACACACACACACACACACACACACACACACACACACACACACACACACACACACACACTCACACACAAACACCATTCTTTTTACAGCTACCCCACATACTGTGCATGAATGTTACAGTCGAAACCCTATATATGCAAGACAGGAGACAGGATTTACTTTTACCACCACCATGAAACAGCTTGCAGGAATGGTCGGTGACACCGTTTAAAAACGAAGAAGAAAGAAAGAATCTACTGGAATTCTCGGAAGACGATAGCAATGGTATCTTTGGGTCGTGTACCCAATGCTACATGGCTAAAGGTTGACGCTATTGCTAGTGGTAGCATCAATGCTAGATATCCGCTTCATGTATGCAATGGGCCTTATTCGCCTAGTGGCCATTTTGGTTCTAAACAATAGCTAGCATTTAGAACCAAGATGGAACCAAGATGGCCGCTAGGTGAGGAAGGCCCAGGATGTCCCGATGGATTGGGTTTGAGTTGATTTAGAATTGTTATCAGAGTCATCTAAAAGGATGTTATTTTTCAATCTGTTTAATCAGATTTTCCAGAAGTGAAGTAGGACTCCAGTTGAGGCTTTTGAGTGCTTTCAAACTGATTGTTTTAGCATCTGCATGCAATTTGGACGAGGATACACGCTCCCTGTACACATTCAGCTAGAGACTCTTTGCTGTCGGAGCAAGCCAGCCGGGCCCTGTGACTGCTCAGAACTCAGGATGTTATAAACTACAATTCTGTTCGCTACATGAATCACCCCTCACATTGCTTGTCTCCCTTCTTCCTGTCCTGCATGGCTTACTTTTCTAGAATGTGTCTATTATGTTCTATGATATCTACACAAGGTCACCCCCCCCCCCCCCCATACAATTATCATGTACAAGTGAAAAAAAAGTACAACGGAAAGGTAGTGCGGCCTACTTTGATGCCGAAGACCTATTACCGGCTTAAAGCCGTTCTCAGAATGGGAAACGAGTCGGGACAGGCCCTTGGGCCATGAAGCCATAGAGAGACACACACTGTAATCAGGGCCTTGCTAGCATGCAGCTAATCGCGTATGCAAAAGCAACACACACACACACACTGTATAGAAAGTACAAAAATGAGGTGCCAAGGCGCGAGTACAGTTTATGCGCGTTTGTCTTAATGCGCTATTGATGTACCGCATTCCGTCGCAATCAGCGAAGCCACGGCTGTTCCGCTCAGTAATGTAACACCGGCGCTGGGTTGGAAGTGATGTTGTTGATTAGTTTAATCATTATGTGCAGTGTTCATCACACACTGGTGTGTTGCCCTCCTTTTTTCCTCTTCTCTTTTCCTTACTTCTCATTTTCCATGCTTTTGTTGTTTCTCTAGATTGCTAAATAAAGACGCACACACACACACACACACATATTTCGCCACTTCGCTTCACCGTCACAGCACATGAACGTGTGTCTGTGAGTAATTGTCTGTGTGTGTGTGTGTGTGTGTGTGTGTGTGTGCATGTGTGTGTGTGTGGGTGGGTGGGATGTGTCTATGAGCAAGCAAGAGCGTGAGAGTCAGAGAGAAAAAGAAAGAAAGAGAGAGAGAGTGTGTGTGTGTGTGTGTGTGTGTGTGTGTGTGTGTGTGCATCACAGTATCTCACAGTCACCCCTGCTGACTGTGGACAACCTGTGTTTCAAACTGTCACAGTATTTATAGGATCCTTGAAGGAAAAGAAAGCAGCCAATTTCGTGTGTTGTTCCTGTGTGTTCATGTGGGCATCCGTGTGTGTGTGTGTGTGTGTGTGTGTGTGTGTGTGTGTGTGTGTGGGGCGCTCACCCAAAACCTTCCCCCAACTATCTTGACGTTGTTTCTCGCCAATGTTATCAGTCCACCCTTTTCCGGTTCAGGTAAAAGACTAACTTTATCAGCACTCATGTTGAGCTCAAGGAATGACAACATGGGGTCCCAGTCCGCTAATATCTAGACCTCAACAAAGCCAGCATCCCATCTGAATATCAAAGACGGTGATAAACTGTACCGGCGTATGTGTGTTCCTACGCCTACCCTCATTCTCTCTCTTCTCTCCTCCTGCCTTGTTTTGTTTTTCCCATCTGTTTGTGTTTCTCCTCCTGTTTCCTTTTTGGCTTGCTCTGGCTGTGAGGATAGACACGTACAAACAAACAAACAAACAAACAAACACACACACACACACAACGAAACCACGCACACATGACAAACAAACACACACACACGTTTTCTTTGTATCCTGGTGCTGACGTTGCCCTCCAGTCCTCCTTGGTTTGACGTACCTGCTCATCCCTCAAACAAATTGACTCTCCAGACAAAGGTCGCACCATCCGTCCATGTGAAAAAAAAGCCCTGTGTGCACACGCATAGCCACACACACACACACACACACACACACACACACACACACACGCACGCACACACACCGAGTTCATAATCCTCATCTGTCCTCATCTGTTCATCTGTCCACTGTTCAATTGGTGGCCCTGGGTGTGTGGCGGTGAGCACCATCTGTTGTCTTGTATCCTTGAAGATCCTGTCATTCAGAGACAGACAGGCATGGCTATCCCCGCCAGACCCCGGTCCGCCCTGATGGCTCATCTGACAGTGCTCTCTGGCATTGACTCATCTGGTCTGGTTTTTTTTCTACCATGTTCACAGTGGTTAGGGAATGGAAATATGTGGGCATTTAATGCGCCTGTTAGATGCCTGTGTCACTCTTTTTTATTCCCTTTTTGTTGTTCTGCTTCTCATGTTTTTTATATGGAACACAGAAGCAGATTATAGGAGTATCTCGTGTTGTGTGGTGTTCGCTACGACCACGCACGCAATTCAACGGAAAATGTCACCCTCGTCCGATGACTGAATGTGCACAAAGCAGAACATATCCACCGTATCCGCTCTGAAATCAGGTTGCATTTACAATCTCTGGGGAAATATTACAACTACAGAAATTGCGGTTGTAACGGATTTCAGTTAAACAGAACGTCCTTACAGAATATCTTACATTATTCCTGCAATGGCTATTTCGCATGTCATAGGACAAACATGACAAGCAGAAAAGGGCTCATTTGTACAACAAACTTTGAAAATAGTACCCACTAATGCCAAGCCAGTTGCATTGGTATTCAGCACTCCATCTCTGCTTCTGCATCTCTCCTTCCAGCAACGTTTAATCGCCATTGAGAAGTGTTGCATTTCATGCACCTGTAGCTGACCGACAGTCAAGATGGATTCCCCGAACCAATCAGGAAAGAGATGGTCTGATTAGTCAGAAATTAGCCGGGAGTGGTCTGAAATCTAAATTGGCTCATACAGAGGCAGGTGCAGTCAACTCAAAACAGATATTCTCTAAGCGCTTTTCACTCACTAATAGCTGACCGATACATCTATGACATTTAAAAAGAAAATGACACAAAGAAAATAGCTCTTGAACCTGACCTACAGCTCCTTTAACTATCCCTTGCATGCTGAAAGAGTGGAGGGGCATAAGGACATGGCTGCCCATTCAGCGCCCTTCCAAACACCGTGATATCTCTCCTCTAGAGAGGATGCTCTGGTCTTCTCTGAAGTGATCCACAGTTCACCGGTGCCTCTGTAAGGTTTTCCGCTACAACACTTCATATTTCTTTCTTCTTCTTTTTTTTTTTTACCTTTGCCCTTCTCCCTCTCCTCCTTCTCCTCCTCAGATCCCCCCGATTCTAGTCTTCTGTCCTCACCTGCAGTGGCTATTAAAGTGAAGTCTCTGCTCCATCCCCTGCAGCAGCTACTGATCTCGTTCCTGATCTTCTCTTTTTTTTTATACGGGCTGTCGTTAGTGCGATAGGGAAACACCTCTGAGGGGTGGATCATTAGACAAGGAGTGGGGGGTTAAAATACCGTGTTCAGACTCACTCTTCCCACATTCCTGATTGTCAGGTTTAATTATATCACCGCCGGGTCTTTATACTGTATGTCACGTTTTTCGGGTTTCATGGTTACGGTTACACACAACCCCTCTCGCCCCACACACACACACACACACACACATACACCACACACACACACACACACACACACACACACACACACACACACACACATACATACATACATACATACACACACACATACGTACACACACAGACACCCCCACACACACACATATAGATATAGATATCCACATCTCTCCCGGTAGATGGACATGGACTCTAATGAGCTGATTCTCGTAACAGGAAGCAAGCCCAATGGGCAGGGAGGTGTGCATTTGAAAGTGGTGCTTTTCTTTAGAACACGATGGCACGCTGCGCGCTGCATAATTAGCAAGCTAGCTGTGAGCCAGCGGAGGGCAATGTTTCAGATAGTTAGTGGGAGGGGGTGAGGATTTAGGCCGGCCGACCTGGTGTGAATCACCAGTGTCAGCAGTGCTGAGAGATGCAGCAGGCGATGGTAAAGAGGGAGGATTTAACAACATCTGCTCCCCCGGCCGCCGAAGCATAAGATGAGGAGAGAGACTCTTCTCATACTTCCCACCACCCCCAACCCCCCCCCCCCCCCCCCCCCCCCCCCCACCCCCGTACTGGCCGTCCGCAGCCTTGACCCCCGCTTTGCCTCTCAGTACAAAATGTAACGCGTCTCAAGCACGCGCACGTGCACTTGTGCACACCAAGTTGCATTCACACAAGCACACTGAGGCACGCACACATATGCACACACCCTCACTCGTACATTTCCACACACACTCCCAGACACACATGCACACTCAACATCGGTTTTCCTATCTTTCTACTGTGTTTATCCATCTCCATCTCATCTGCCAGTCTGCCTGTGGAGGGCTACACCGTCAAAACAAGTGATGCAAGCACCCTCAGACAGCCTCTTAAAAACCACCCCACCACCGCCCCGTGTCCCAACATGAAATCCTTTCAAGCGGGGAACTTCACTTGGGTTTGGGTTTGGCTGTGGCTGACTGATAAGTCAAATACAATTAAGAATCAAAAATAAACACAGAGCAAACCAGGTTTTTCTTAATCACTACTGTGTGAAATCACAGTTTGGAGCAGACAGGGTTTGCACCGCAACAGCAGGCTGTAATCTGGGGCTGTTTTCCGGTGTTTGTGAGCCATGCTTCGCCCAGACAAGCCAGTATAGGCTTAGTCGCTATTACCACACTTTGGTGTGCCTCTCCAAACTCTTATCTATCTTACTGTTTAACACTGTGCAGTAGGTTCCTGGGTGTTGTTCATCTGTTTTTGTCAACCTATAAGCCTAGAGCCGGGCAATAATTCAATATTATCGACTATTGTCTTTGAGTGGTATCATAAAGTCATGAAATACGGATATTGACTGATGCCTGTATCCGGTCTTGTCGTCTAAATGAATTATGAATAGGTGACCATAAAAATATGGTCATTAAAACGCTAAAACACAAGGATTGAAATGGAAATATACTCTATACGTCTACCTGAAATTACTATTGACTTTAATGGGATGACCCTCAGTTGGACTATTCAGAATGGTATTTTGAATTCATAAGCCTGTGGTCATGAATATCGATATTGAGGTAAAAGTCCAATCCATTATTTCATTTAACCCCGCTCGGGTTGAGCCCTCAACGTCGCGGGACGAGATAAAGAAGGATAAAGATGAGGACATATGGCCGGGGCGAGCGAGGGATTAAAGAATGTTTCAAATTGAGTGAGAAAAAAACACAGTTCATTCTTTGCTAGTGCATTGTAAGGCTCTTGCGTTGATAGCATCATAGTAAGATTCTTGTAAACAGAGAGAGAGGTATGAGCTGGCCAGATGTAGAATATATCAGTTATAGGATGTGATTTTATTCATAACATCCGAAATCACTATCGATCAGCATTGACTACAGATATGCCCATGTTATTCTAAGCTACGAGCTAGTTGAATACCCATTGCGACCCTAAGCATTGTTAGGCTTTATGGAGAAAGTAGAGGGAGTGAATTTGCCTTCCTTCCTACTGCTGAGCTATACTGTAGATGGTGTTTTGTGTATGCTTTTATCCAAAGCCTTTTGCTGTGTATCAGCGTTAGTGTTGATTTCAGATGCAGGGCTGACTGGTTGTGTTGGATTGTTTGTGTGTGTGTATGTATGTGTATGTACGGGTGTGTGTATTACTGTGTGTGCCAAGGGTTATACTATATGTGTATCCATGGTGGTATGTGTGTGTGTGTGTGTGTGTGTGTGTGTGTGTGTGTGTGTGTGTGTGTGTGCATGTGTGGTTATGTGTACGTGTGTGTATTTGTAATGCATTGCATTTATACATGCAGAGGGGCGTCTGTGTGAGAGTGTGTATGATTATGTATGCGTGCAGATCGGAGTGCCTCTAAGTGCAGGGGATTGCATGGAGTTGTGAGGAGGTGTGAACAGTGGGAAGCAGTCTAGTAGTAGTCAGTAAGAGAGAGAGAGAGAGAGAGAGAGAGAGAGAGAGAGAGAGAGAGAGAGAGAGAGAGAGAGAGAGAGAGAGAGAGAGAGAGAGAGAGAGAGAGAGAGAGAGAGAGAGAGAGAGAGAGAGAGAGAGAGAGAGAGAGAGAACATTAGCAGTGTGTTTGACCAGAGCTTCTTCAAATATGAGCTTTGGAACCCCAACTCGTGTCCGTGCAGTAGCTGGGCTTATCGTCGCAGACGTGGTGGCCCTCATCGTTCTAGGTAATGACCCCTGGCGATGAGGGGGTGGGGGTGGACCCGGGACAGGCGGTTTTATTTGCTTTTAATTCCACCCCCGTCCGTCCGTCCCCCTATCCCTGTTTCACTTGGTACATCCCGACACAGCTCAAACAACCTCCGGCATGGCCATGCATCTCCTGCCTGCACAGAAAACATTAGTGACATGCATGAGATATACAGAAGTGTGCGTACCTCTGATTCATTGTCTTCCTGTCGTATAGGGAAGAACAAAGTGCCCCTCCTTCCAGCAGCCCCTCTAGCCAGCCTCATTCTGCACAGCCGCGGCCTCTGTGTGTGTGTGTGTGTTTGTGTACATGTGCGTGTGTGTGTGCGTATGCATGTGTCAAACCGTGTGTTAAACCGTGGTGTTTCGTTGGCCCATGTGAAAGCGTAGCTGGGAAGTTCCATAAGCGCGGTGTTATTCCAATATGTTAGAGTCCAACCCCTAAGCACACTCCATCTGTGCCATCTTGGATCGCCCGCCTGCACCACACAACGCCGTATCTAGAAGTGTGTCTTTTCTGTCTCCGGCCAACACAGCCTTCAGATTATATCTTGGTGGTGTTTATGACATTTTTTATTCGCTTTTTTATTTTTAGGATCTTTTAGTGCCACTACCTCAGCTTTCTTCATCCATCTGGCATCTAGAACCAGAACCCTCTGGTCTGGTTGTTCTCCTGCTCTGTATTTCTTACTCTTTGTCGTCCTCCTGTTCTATTTCTATCTTTCTCTCTTTTTACATCCATACAGACAGACAGACGCACGCACACGCACGCACGCACGCGCATGCACACACACACATGTACATAGACCTATACAAATATCTTTCTCTCTCTTTATCATCTCCATTCTTCCTCTATCTTGTTCTACCACCTCTCTAGTTCCCATGTGGCTCCTCTGTCTACTCTCTCTCTCCCTCTTCCTCTCTGTCTCTCTCCCTCTTCCTCTCTCTGTCTCTCCCTCTCCCTCAATTGCTCCCTTCCTCTCTCCCTTTCCCCTTTCCCCTTTCCTTTCCCTCTCTCTGTCCTTCCCTCTCTGTCTCTCTGTCTCTCTGTCTCTCTCTCCCTCTCTGTCTCTCTCTCTCCCTCTCTCTCTCTCTCTCTCTCTCTCTCTCTCTCTCTCTCTCTCTCTCTCTCTCTCTCTCTCTCTCTCTCTCTCTCTCTCTCTCTCTCTCTCTCTCTTCACACTCTCTTTCCTGTGTGTCCCTCTTCGCCAGAATCGGTCTCTTCTCATTCCCGCCATGCCCCTTTATCATGACAGGGTAAGTGAGCAAGACAGCACGTGAGAGCGAGAGAGACAGAGAGAGAGAGAGAAAGGGAGAGAGAAGAAAAGAGATTGATAGAAGACAGATCGATTGAGGATAGATCTATAGTAGACAGATAGAAAAACGACTTGTCAGCCTCACGAACTTGTTCTCTCAGTGATCCAGGGGCAATCCAGTGCTGGAGAAACACACCCACGCACACTCACACACACACGCACACACACACACATACACACACACGCACACACACACACACCCACTGAGCCCTACACACACACACACACACACACACACACACACACACACATCCTAAACAGGTTGGTTTTCATTCCCCCAATTCATTCGTTTTTTTTGCAGGCATCTCTGGAAAACGGGAACGTTTTGTACTCGTAGTCTAGCGAGGTTGTCCCAGGCTCTCTCACTACTAGCTTTCCCCCCTCCTTCCATTTCTATAAACCTCCTCCAGACAGTCACTATAAATGTTTAACAAGGTCAGGTTTTTTTTCTTTTGGGGGGGAGGTGGGGGGCGATTTGTGCTCTCAGCGTGTATCTGCTGAGTGTGTATCTACTGGACTTCCTGTTAGGTTTCCAGAGAGAGAGAGAGCGAGAGAGAGAGAGAGCGAGAGAGAGAGAGAGAGAGAGAGAGAGAGAGAGAGAGAGAGAGAGAGAGAGAGAGAGAGAGAGAGAGCGAGAGAGAGAGAGTTTATTACACTGGTACAATGAAAATAAGTTGGTACCTCTGAGGTCTTCCGCAGAAGAGCAAGATAATCCCTTTCCCCACCCCCCCTTCCTTTTTTCCCCTTTCTCTCCCTCCGTCCACCTTCCCCCTCCATTGTTGGTTGTTTATTAGTCTTATGTAACCAAACAAGTGAAAGGGAGGGGAGTGCTGCTTATATGTTTACCACCTGGGCAGTCTGTGACAACACAGCTGTTACGTTTCATCAATTCATCAATGTGGATCCAACTTTATTGATGTCCCTCTTTGCCTGCAAAACTGCTATATGAAAGTGCTTGGCAGGTGAAAAAACACAGCAACAACAAGATGTTAACGGGCATAAAGTAGCAAATCCTATTTTTCTTTTTAACCTGCAGTCCTTTTATGTCGTGTAAAATGTTCCCATAACCCTCCATCTCTCATCCTAGATCCTGGTTTCTCTCTCTCCTCCTCTTTCCCTTTCTCTTGGGTCCTCCACTCCATAGAGCTCTGTGCACCGCACCACAGGGGGCTCTGGGTGAATGCGGGCTGTAGCGACCTCCCTCCCTCCCTTAAACCAGCCATCCCTCCCCCTCCCTCCCTCTCTCCCTCCCTTCCTCAAACCAGCTATCCCTCCCTCCCTCCTTCCGTCCCTTGAACCCTCCCTCCCTCCCTCTCTCCCTTCCTCAAACCAGTGATCCCCTCCCTCCCTCCTTCCCTCCCTTGAACCAGCCATCCCTCCCCCCCTCCCTCCCTCCTACACTGTGGGCTCCTGGCTCCAGGGGTTTCCCTATTTTTGTGTATGTGTGTATGTGTGTGTGTGTGTGTGTGTGTGTGTGTGTGTGTGTGTGTGTGTGTGTGTGTGTGTGTGTGCATACATGTGAGTGAGAGAGAGAGTGTATTTAAAGACTCTTATGGAGCACTTCTCCTCTATCTGCTTATCATCGGCCACCATGCTCCACCACACCCACCAATTTAGCATGCCGGGCCCCGGGCCCCAGGGCCCACCACAGGGCCGGGCTGCACTCACTCACACAGGGGCTCTTAAGGGCTCCCACATGGCTCACCGCCCTCTCATTCATGGACTCACAATGACCGTGTGCGCAGAGTCCCCTAATTCATGTCCTGCTGATTCATGGTCTCCTCCGTA
>JACYXH010000292.1:3055000-3065000 GCA_026745465.1 Lota lota | reverse complement strand
ACACACACACACACACACATGTGCAGAGCAGCCGCTTTGTTCGCAGCGCTGTAGCCTCCAGCTGCTGCTAGCAGTGCAGCGCTGGGTGAAGCTAAGACGCGTTCTGTGGGGTTTGTCAAAGCGCCGGCGTCTCTCGGCCGGGGCTTAGGCGCCCTGTTTCTGAAGCATAACACGGCATGTAATAACATTGTGTGTGTTTGTTTGTGTGTGTGTGTGTGTGTGTGTGTGGCGTGGATGTGAACGGACTCTTTGAAGAAGATGAATGTTTGTTTGTGTGCAGCGTGAGGCTGTGGCAGCACCATCATAAGCTTGTCTGTTGGACCTTTTACCCTGAAGGAAGAGACGGCCCCCCCGAATACCATCTAAGATCATTAACCGTTGGTCCTCACAAGGCACCTTCACGGCTTGTGTGTTTCGTTGTGTGTGTGTGTGTGTTCATCCATGTGTGTGAGTGTATGTGTGTGTGTGTGTGTGTGACAGAAACACAATGAGCAAGAGACAAAGATGGAAAAGAATGGATTGTAATTGTGAAAAGAACGGGTAATGAAAGAAAAAGTCCAATAAGAGAAAGAGGAGATGTAAAGAAAACAAATTGTTATTCAACGCTAGCGGCTTGTGGGAAACTGAACACGGGGGACAGTACACGGCGACCGCCCCGGTGTCATTGAAGATAATTGCACTGCATAACATAAACCAATATGAGAATCATGTTTCTGTGGTCCCTGTAATATGTATTGTAGTCCCCCACATGTGTCATCATCACGCTATTGACCCCGCAATGTATCCAGGCACTCTCTCTCCTTTCTCTTCCTCCTACTCCTCTTCTTGGCTCTTCTTCTGCACTCGCTGTACCTACGTCTTTCTTTTTTCCCCACCTCCTCCTCCTCCTCCTCCTCCTCCTCCTCCTCCTCCTCCTCCTCCTCCTCCTCCTCCTGCACTCTTAGCATTCATGGCTTTCGATGATTTTTTCACCTATCCTTGTCCCACCCCCAACCGCCACATACACACACACAGACACACACACATACACACGTGCATATACACATACACACACACACACACACACACACATAGGTGGCGAGAGGAGAGAGTGGAGAGAGGAGGCGATAGAGGAGTGGGAGGAGAGACAAGGCGGGAGAGAAACTGGTAATTAGTAGTAATTGCTGTTCAGGGAGGCAGTTTTTCGTCAGGTGTCTCCTCTGGCGGTTCTCGCTGACGTCTGGCTTGCCTTGTTGCACCACCAACCTGCTCTAAATAACAGCACACGCCCGCAATGAAGGGATACACCTACTATTATTAATTCTTAAACACTTATGTTTACTCCCTGGCCTGAAACTGTCATTATATCCGTTGTATATCTGTCTACTATGTGTGTTAGGCTTTCAACATCCTGCAAATATTTAGCTGCATTGTGATTGGAACAGATACTTTTTTTCAGAATGCAATGACGAGTTACCAATCAACACACGTCACCAATCAAACTGTGTTGCAGTGATTTTAAGCCATTGTTGTCAGGAGTAACGTGTGAAAAACTGAGTGGATGTGTACACAAGAGCTACGTAGCTAGCTACCTCGGGTGAGAGAGGCAGGGCACAGGAGAGAGACAGAGAGAGAGAGAAAGAAAGAAAGAACGAGAGACAGAACGAGAGAGAGAGACATAACAACGTTAAGATAGAGGTCAGGAGCATAAGAGCCACAGAGAGTGAGAGAGAGAAGAATAGAATGGAGGAATATAATGGCACAAAAAGAGAGGGATATAGAAGGGGGGACCGCATTCAGTTCCAGTGTAATTGCAGTGAACCGATGAGCTTGTGTGGCTGTTCAGTAGAGGAAAGAATTCAGTCAAATTAGTTTACAAGATTGTGTGAGTGAATGTGTGTGTGGGGAGGGGGAAGGGAGGGTCTGGCAAACAGCTTGGCAAACAACTATCACCGGAACAGGAATAGCCCAGAGAAAAAAATAATACCCTGCAGGGACTTTTAAGAAACTAGTTCTGCGGATGTTTCCAAGCACTGTTGACGCTAGAACCAATTTGATTAAGGGGACTATTTTATGGCTGAGCGAGTTTTGGCACAAATTCGCCCGAATGAACCCATCGGTGTGGGAGGATAGAAATCGGGTCCACTCGCCCCAGCATGCTAGATACTGATCAGATTATCTCAGGTACATTATGCATCTGGGTTCCTGCTTGCTGAGGAAAAGAGATAATCCGGAGTCATTCCAAATGGGATTTGGTGTTGACATATGCTTTCTCCTGAACCATTTCCTTTCTACGTATCTGCTTTCTGCATTTGCATTCTCCTTCACTTTGTCGTTATAATTGTTTATCATTGCGTGTACTAGCTTGAGACCTTATTGGTTGAGATGAAAATCAGTGTTCTTTGGTTTTCTTCCTCCGGTCCCTACCATGCAAAGACAGAGACAATAGGAGCCGCATTACAACACGACCTCTGACCTCCGAAGAAGTCAAGCCTCAATTCTCTGTGTTCTCTGCCTGCTTACTGTACTGTGTGATTGCTGTGGGAGAGATGGTCAATTCCAATTCCTTTGTGGTGATTGTGGTGAACACTTTCTCGAATTTGGCTCCACCTGCCTGTGTGTTCAAAACGAGTTTACCCTACCCGCACACACGCCACTTACGCACACACACACACACACACACACACACACACACACACACACACACACACACACACATACACATACACACTCATGGAACAGCGTGTACGGCCTTTGTTAGCGTAAGGAGAATAGGAGGATGGGTGCCATAGATCTTGTCTTCAAAATATTACATGGTTGTGTGTGTGTGTGTGTGTGTGTGTGTGTGTGTGTGTGTGTATGTGTGCTTGAGCACACACACAAAGTGAACAAGTTTTTTTTTTTTGGAGCATGTGTTGGTGTTACTGTCACGTGTGCATGTGTGTATGTTTTTGTGTGTGTGTATGCATGTTTGCTTGTGTGTGTGTGTATATGTGTGTCAGTGTGTGTGCATGTGTGCATGTGCGTATGTTTGTGTGTGTGTGTGTGTGTGTGTGCGAATGCGTGTGTGTGTGTGTGCCGCACGCTGCTTTTTGAAATGTGATTCACCTCTCGCTTTCCGCCAGGTTTAACTGGACCATGGGTCGATAGATCAATGCCGAGTGGAAGCCACACACTCAGCACGGGCAGGAATAGCCCGGCAAAAGGCCACATCATCCAGTTTTACTGAGGCCAGCGTCCCCACCCACCGCTCCAACCCCCACCTCCCTGTCTAATAGATATTCTACACCTAAGCAGAATCTAGAAGCTCCCACTGGCGCTTACGGACCCCAAACTGCGCGGCTGTGGAGAACGAGAAACCAAATGGAACTTTGGGAGAAATATTTTTCCCTGAGACGTGATTAGTTGGTTGGTATTAAAGCTGTCAGGTTGAGTTTGTATTTTATTAATTTAACATCACATGATGGTTTATTAATTACAGCATTTGAGTCAAACGTTTTGGGAAGAGTGCACATAGATGCTAAATTACTACTATCTGAGTACACCAATTACTTCAATTGGTAGTTGGTGGGTGTTTTGCTGCGTGCGACATGCCATTTGCGTAATTGTCCTGTTGCAAAAGGTATCCATTGGTATCTTGAGGGCAATGCTTTGTAGAAACCATTTTTAAGATGTGTTCCAGTGTCATGCCTAATCCTAATCAAAGGTTGCTTTCTTTCCCCCCCTTTCCCATTCAAAGAAAGGAATTACTAACATTTGCATTTCCTTTTCTTTGACTCTATATTTCAAGTAAAACTTTTTTTTAAATTATAAAACCCTTGTGGGCATGCATTCTAATTCAGAGTAGTATTGCAGATGCACTATTGTGCATAGAATATGGGGAAGGAGGACACGGGGGGGATTAATTTCTAATTTAATATCTGGGATGTCTGTACCGATACGTCATCATACATCGTAGCTCCATCATCCGATGGGGCTTGTAGCCGCTGAGCTAACTAGCTCTGTGTCGCACGTTCGATTCCCGCACGGTTTGTCGAGGATTAAGGATCAGCTGTTATTCCACGTCAAGGAAATAGAAGCGCCTCTTCCCGCTCTTCCTGCCTCGTCAAGGCGCACGTGTGCGTGTATGTGTGTGTGTGTGTGTGTGTGTGTGTGTGTGTGTGTGTAATCCACCTGCGCTTTAGAAATGGAGATTACAGAAACACTGGTGCCTGTCGCATTGCTCTTTTATGGAGCGATTCAGTGATGTGCATTTACATTTCTGCCAAAGAGATTCCTCTTTTCTCTGTTTGGCGCTCCATGGATCCATTCAAGATCCTGTGGAAAAAAGGATTTTGCTTCTTTTATTTTTTATTTTTTACAATGTGGAAAAAGGCTGAATGCGTTTAGATTTGCCTTCTTTCCTTTGACTTCATGTTCTTTCTTGTACTGTGTCAACGTCTGTGTGCATGTGTGTGTGTGTGTGTGTGTGTGTGTGTGTGTGTGTGTGTGTGTGTGTGTGTGTGTGTGTGTGTGTGTGTGTGTGTGTGTGTGTGTGTGTGTCTTGGTGGCTTATCAGGACCGGTTTTATTTGTGGGGTCAAACGGGGACTAGTCCCTATTTACAGGCGACTATTACTTCTTTATGAGTCACTCATTCCTACATCAAACGGTACCAGTGCTGAGTTCAGAATACAGCACAATACTAGTACTCATTCAGTACCCTCCATCTCTCTCTCTCTCTCTCTCTCTCTCTCTCTCTCTCTCTCTCTCTCTCTCTCTCTCTCTCTCTCTCTCTCTCTCTCTCTCTCTGTCCCTCTCTCCACCGGGTATCATTGTCAAAGACATTCTTCACCTGAGAGTGGAGCCACTTAACATTTCCTCTCAGACGTATCCATGTTTGAATCCCTACTGCTCAGAACCTCTCCTGCCTCTCCATTTCCTCTCTCCCGACACCCTCGCGCGACACGTGAGCAGCATGGCGTCAGGTCCTCATTCAAGCCGCCTAATTGCATTCTCGATCTCCATTTCATTTTTTTTTCAAAGGCATTTTAATTAAGTCAAAGCCCTTCGCCTGCTTCCTATGTGCTTTGATGTGCACGTGTATTGAAATGGGAAATGGGGGATTGGTGGCGTTCCAGCGTTGGAAAGCTGGAGTGAGCTGGGTGCCATGCTGGTGGTGGTGGTGGTGGTAGTAGGAGTCTCTCGTCCCCCCCCCCCCCCCCCCCAACTGTTCCCTGAGCTCTTGCAGATTAGTCGGTGAGAGAGCGAGCCAAGCAGGTCAATGTCGGCTCCACATGGTGGAAGATAGTGACCGTGGCTGAAGGTTTTCTTTTGCATGGAATTGACAGGCTCCGTATTCTGGTGTGAATAGAGAGGCACATGGCAGAATGGAAGAGGGTAGAGAATGGAAGAGAGAAAATAAGAAAGAAAGAATAAAATATAGGTATTGTGTACGTGTATGTGTTTGGTAAAAAAATCATTTTTTACCAAAGTATTACCTTTGTATGACTCATGTATGACGTCTGTCCGTGCAAACTGAGGAGTACAGGCATTTCAGAAACGTCCTTCAATGTGAGGTTAGGTGCTCAAGGTTCTCGCTCTAACACGACTGGACCAGAGAATACAGGAGGAGGAATATTTCCTAATGTAGCACACTCAAAGGAAATCGGCGTATCAGTTATTGAATAATTCACAATGGTGAAATGATTGCTTAAACCCAATTAGGGGGGTTGGTATGCATCCTTACACGGTGTGTGTGTGTGTGTGTGTGTGTGTGTGTGTGTGTTTATGTGCACTTAGGGGCTGCATCATAGGATATAATCTCGTATTGCAATTATGTCGATAGATATTGGCATAACGTTTTAAATGAGAATTGATATGACTGGGGGTGTATGGAAACACAATTTAAGCATCTACTTAGGATTTAATAAGCCCCCTGGCATCGTTCATTATTAAAGGAAAATGTATGAAGGAAATAAGTTGCACTGCTGATTAACCTGCTGGTGTTGTATATACAGAACATACACAAGAATTATTACATGTTATTATATGAAGTGATTCGTTCTTTATTACATATGAACCCAATGTACGTCCTTAGTCTCACATTGTCGCCATACTTGACCTCTTTTTTTTGCCCTATGTACGGTATACCATGTGGATAAATGAGTCATATTGATTATTTTAAAACCCAGAGTACTAGATTGTAATTGATATATTTGCCTTTTATCCTTATTACATTATTCAGTTTTTTCATTCCACCTTTTTTGAGTCAGTGTGTGTGTGTGTGTGTGTGTGTGTGTGTGTATCTGTCGGTGTGTGTGTGTGTGTGTGTGTGTGTGTGTGTGTGTGTGTGTGTGTGTGTGATGGTGTGTGGGTGTGTGTGTGTGTGTGTGTTTGTAAAGTCAGAGGAGGCTGGGAGGAGTTGGCAGGAGGAGCAGTACAGGAAATAATATGACTAGCACATTCACGCACACATGCACACACACAGACACACACACTAATCTCTCAGTGTCTGTATCTCATACCCACACACCACACACAAACCTCTCACTGTCTGTATCACACACACTATAGAAACACACTCTCTCTCTCTCTCTCTCTCTCTCTCACACACACACACACACACACACACACACACACACACACACACACACACACACACACACACACACACACACAAACTATAGACCAAATAGGCGGTACAGTCAAATCGCTGTCGGAATCAACGGCTCGAGAAGGCGATACGATATATTCAGACAAGCCAACCAAAACCCACTCGCGCGATTATTTTCATTTCTTCATTTTATTCTAATGTCGAACCCGCTAAAGGTCAGCCGCCACGGGCTGGGCTCGGAGCTCTGACACTGTACCAGAGCTCTGCGTTCCGAAGCGCAGCTCTTGTTTTATTTACAACTGTGATTTGTTGTCTTTGTCTTCTGAGAGAGAGATCGTTTCTGATTTAGGCTTAGTGGAGCCCTCAAGCAGCGCAACCTCCCCCCCTAGTGGCCACCATTAAAACGCCCCAAGCTAGACAAATAAGCCAACGTCCTTTTATCTAATGTGTGTGTGTGTGTGTGTGTGTGTGTGTGTGTGTGTGTGTGTGTGTGTGTGTGTGTGTGTGTGTGTGTGTGTGTGTGTGTGTGTGTGTGTGTGTGTGTTCTTTGTGTGTGTGTCTGTGTGTGTGCTGCATTGCCCTATGTTTGGGTTTGACGGATGGTGTGTGACAAGTGTGTGGAGTCAGCCCTTTGGTGGCGACCCACAGGGCCGGGAGATGCCCTTGTCCTTTTATATTTTAAAGCATATCTTCTTGCTCGGCCGCCGTACGCTTTCATCCAAACTTGGGCTTTGTTCTATTGCTAAAGGCACTGATCAATGGACAAGTGACTTTCAAACTAAAAGCCCTCTCTGTAGCTACTGCCAAGGAGACAAGGACACCGCTAACACAACAACTGTTGTTTTGTTCTTACTTTGTTCTCCCTACTTTTATTCGTAGGGGTCAAAATTTCAGCTTTAGTGTCCCTAAGAGCTGCTTGGCTCAAGGGCGTTTGAATAAGCAGTCGGGATATTCTTTGTCCCCCCCATATATCTTCTTCTAATATTGAAAAACCAAGATGTCTGTAGTCTTAAATCTTCCTGGCCTCCGGAGTTCAAAGGTCAGGAATGTGACATATGCGCACCAGCCCCGGACCTGCTGTCTGTTCACCCGGTAGTGTGAAGTCTACGGCTGCCCGGTCTAGCCCGCCCCAACACACACACACACACACACGCACACGCACACGCACACGCACACGCACACACACACACACGCACACGCACACACACACACACACGCATAGACG
The DNA here is from genome assembly GCA_026745465.1 of Lota lota. Classification (NCBI taxonomy): domain Eukaryota; kingdom Metazoa; phylum Chordata; class Actinopteri; order Gadiformes; family Lotidae; genus Lota; species Lota lota. Next base: position 3,057,202 of record JACYXH010000292.1, on the reverse strand, counting down.
GTGCAAGATCTACCAACTTGGTATAGAGCCTCTGACGATAACAGCCTCTGTTTTGAAAACAAAATGTGCAAGCACCCCTCTGCAAATACTCTTTTCTTTTTTAAATAATTTTGACTAGCCTACCTAGCTAAAGCCAAGCTAGCTAAAGCTACCTAAAGCTACCTTAGCTACCTAAGTAAGGTAAACTGCACACTTTATTATCTAGCGTAAACACGCTACGGATTTGTAAATATTTCAAAGGTTAAAGTCAACCAGGCGGCATGAATCGAAAGGGACTCTCCCTACCCGTCACCCCCAACCTCACGCAGCACTTCCTCCTATGCCATCTCTTGCCCTTCCCCTATGCATCATCTCAGTGGTCAAACATGCATGTCTCCAACCAGGAGTTTATAATGCATTCATGCATATATGGATGCGTGTCTGTTTGCCTTCCTTCCCCACCCTGACTGCCGCGCACACTAACTGCATTCTACCTCTACTTTGTACTCACACGGCCCACACATCATGCTTCATTGGGCCCCAGAACGCAAGCAGGGCGCTCCCATACCCGGTCGGCCTTAGGGGACTGGGCTGGAAGACCTGAACATAATGCTCTGCCATGCGTGGCTCTGTTGGGTCAGTGAGGTCAGCGCTAGGATTGGAGGAACATATGTTGTTGTTAATGTTGGTGCTGCTGTTGTAGTCTATGCTATGGCTACCAGCTACTCTGTATGTGGCTGTTTACATTTCATTTGCCTGGTGACGCATGGGCCTTTTGTCTTTATAATGTGCCGCAATGCTTATCTTTCATTCACCTTCTGTTCTCTTTTGAGTATTTTATTCTGCTATTTGATTCGTTCTTTATTACCTCTTTTATTTATTCCTTCTCTCTGTTTTTGGCTCCCTCTCTCCCGGTCTCCCTTCCCCACTCTCCCTCTCTCTCTCTCTCTTTCTCTCTTTCTCTCTCTTTCGCTTTTTCTCTCCCTATCTCGCTGTCGCTCTCTCTCTCTCTCTCTCTCTCTCTCTCTCTCTCTCTCTCTCTCTCTCTCTCTCTCTCTCTCTCTCTCTCTCTCTCTCTCTCTCCCAGTAGGGGTCTTGATGCAGTGCTCGAGATAACTTAATTGACATTGCAATTGGATGTGTATTATAGTAATTAGCTCCCTGCTTCCTGTCCCAGAGTTATTGATGGCAGTGAATGGCACTCACACACACACACACACACACACACACACACACACACACACACACACACACACACACACATACACACACACACACACACATACACACATACACACACACACTCAATAGCTAATACACAGGCTCGAAATATACACAATGTGTACACTTATATACACTTGGTAGATGCACAAGCCCACATACACACATCGTTATGAATATAACATTTGTGTACCAATGCGCATTAACAAACACATTACCCAGAAATGCACTTAGAAATTATTCTGCCATTAGTTAGTATGTGTTTGAATACAGAAATATATGCTTTAGTGGTGTCCTACCCTATGCAATATTGAGGAATATGTGTAGTTTGTGTGTGTGGGTTTTCATTGCAATGACTTGCTATCATGTTTACTCAACCAGAACTTATGTAGCTTATATGAACTATCATTTTAATTTTGGGTTTCTCCCTCTTCTGCTTATCTATTTTCCTAGTAATTTTTTCGCACAAACTTAATTTGGAAATCAGACAATATATATTATATTATATTTTTGATGTATTAATATTATATACCAAAACCATTTTATAAACCCCTTCCACTTTAATTTCAATTATTGTCAAATTTATGACAACGTATCCAAAGTCATTTTGATATTCGTATTCCCTATGTATTTACATAATGTCGTACACTGGTCTCTATATACCTTCTTTTTAGATGAAGCAAAATGTTGTAGACTACTTCAAGTGGTCCTGGTTTTCCTATTGAGGAACCCTGCACAGTATGTCTCCGCATCTCTCAGCCTTCTCAAAGTGGCTGACTGTGAGCCCAGCATGAGAGAGAGACACAGCCTGACACACTGGAGATATCTCCATCTTAACGACACATTCAATCATTACAATCGACTTCCTTCTAGAAAGAACGCTGTCAGAGGACTTCAATTGATTTTACTTGTTTCCTACCCCCCACCCCTCCAACTCCCAGAGAACATGGCAACCTGCTTCATCGCCATTATATCATACCAGTGGGGGACGATTGGGCCATG
>JACYXH010000292.1:2947500-3050000 GCA_026745465.1 Lota lota | reverse complement strand
CCTGTCTCAGGCCCTGGCCATCAGGTTTTGTCAGAGCAGTACATTTTTAAAGTGCTGTGGCTGTTGTACTAAGGGGGTACTTACAGTAGCTACACACACACACACACACACACACACACACACACACACATGCACAAGTGCACACCTACCCACACACACGTGCACACATACATATATAAACACATATACACACACAGTGGCAGACAGGATATAATTTGCAGTGACAGTATTTCATACAGACACTGATTGCTTGAGACAACCTTTTTCAAACATTCCTCTTGTTCTCTCTACTCTTTTCTGTTTTCATCAATTAATCTAAACTGATGGTTATAACTAATATACATATATCCATATGAATGAGCAATCTGCCTTGCAAACTGTTATAATACATACAATGCAATGGCCTGACATTCAATATTTAATTCAATGCCCTGTTTGATCATCCTCATTTATAGCTAAAACAAATATGCCCTTGCGCTAGACTGCCCTCTTGTGGTGACATACTGCAAGCACATTATAAAGCTCAGAATCTGGTTTCTCTCATTCACTGCACTCTATGTGCAGCCCCAGTGGCCTAATGGATAAGGCACTGGCCTCCTAAGCCAGGGATTGTGGGTTCGAGTCCCGTCTGGGGTGGTCTGTTTCTTTCTTAGGGGTTCAAGAGTAATTTAACATGAAGCTATCTAAATGGAACAACCATTAGAACATAATCTGCCATAATAGAAAGTGAACTATTAGTACAAATACTGTTTTGCGTTAGTTTGATATCAAAGTAGACATATTTCTGTGTATATAGTCCATATATGTGTGGGTTTTCTGGCCGTTTGCAGGATCCTGGACTTCCGGCGGGTTCCTCCAGTGGCGGGCCGGCTGGTGAACATGACCAAGGAGATCAAAGACATCACCAAGGACAAGAAGCTGTGGCGGACCTTCTTCATCTCACCAGGTACTGCAGTAGCACTGCTTGTATTATTTAGTATTAAATATACATTTGTGCTATTATTATTTATTTATATTTATTTATATTAAAACATTTATTTTAGCACTGCAAATTCATTTGCAATTATATCAAGTCTATTTTCTTCCGCTATGGCCAAAAACGTTGCAGGATGAAATAAGTACAACCCCTATGTCCCTCCAATGAGTTCAGTGTGTCACTTTTCATGTCCACATACATGAAAAGTGACTTGAAGTAGTCTACCCCAAAACATTAAAGAAAGTCACACTTTTTTTCCTCTCTTTATTTTTCCCCCTCTACGTATATACAGCCAACTAGGTCAGCCTCTACTTGAATGTTGAACGATTTTCCTCGAATTATTTTGGGAGTAGAAACCCTTTTGTTTCCTCTCTGATTCCGCAGCCAACAACATCTGCTTCTACGGGGAATGCTCATACTATTGCTCCACGGAGCACGCTCTGTGCGGGAAGCCCGACCAGATAGAGGGGTCCCTGGCCGCCTTCCTGCCAGACCTGGCCCTGGCCAAGAGGAAGACCTGGAGGAACCCCTGGAGGAGGTCCTACCACAAACGCAAGAAGGCAGAGTAAGTCCCAGCCTGAAGTAGTTTTTTCTTCAAATTGATGCCAATAAGCATACTGATACCTTTAAAATCAAGTGTGCACTGTTATGATTTTTTTGTTTTTGATTTGTCTTTTCAATTAATTTGTTTGAAATACGGTGATGATTAACATTTGCAAATAATGGAAAAGGCGCTAAATTAAGTCTCTGACGAGACCCACTGTAAAATAAAGGCATTTATTTTATTTGTATTAAGAAATTATATTATCTTAAAATAAATCTCAATATCTCTTAGAAAAAGGTGCTAAACTCATTGTCATGTTGTTTTAAACTCCTTGTTGTCACGTTGTTTTAAGGTGCTAAACTCCTTGTTGTTGTGTTGTTTTAAGGAGCTAAACTCCTTGTTGTCGTGTTGTTTTAAGGTGCTAAACTCCTTGTTTTCGTGTTGTTTTAAGGTGCTAAACTCCTTGTTGTCATGTTGTTTTAAGGTGCTAAACTCCTTGTTGTCATGTTGTTTTAAGGTGCTAAACTCTTTATTGTCATGTTGTTTTAAACTCCTTATTGTCGTGTTGTTTTAAGGTGCTAAACTTCTTGTTGTCATGTTGTTTTAAACTCCTTGTTGTCGTGTTGTTTTAAGGTGCTAAACTCCTTGTTGTCGTGTTGTTTTAAACTCCTTGTTGTCGTGTTGTTTTAAGGTGCTAAACTTCTTGTTGTCGTGTTGTTTTAAACTCCTTGTTGTCGTGTTGTTTTAAGGTGCTAAACTTCTTGTTGTCGTGTTGTTTTAAACTCCTTGTTGTCGTGTTGTTTTAAGGTGATAAACTCCTTCTTGTCGTGTTGTTTTAAACTCCTTGTTGTCGTGTTGTTTTAAGGTGCTAAACTCCTTGTCGTGTTGTTTTAAACTCCTTGTTGTCGTGTTGTTTTAAGGTGCTAAACTCTTTGTTGTCATGTTGTTTTAAACTCCTTATTGTCGTGTTGTTTTAAGGTGCTAAACTTCTTGTTGTCATGTTGTTTTAAACTCCTTGTTGTCGTGTTGTTTTAAGGTGCTAAACTCCTTGTCGTGTTGTTTTAAACTCCTTGTTGTGTTGTTTTAAGGTGCTAAACTCCTTCTTGTCGTGTTGTTTTAAACTCCTTGTTGTCGTGTTGTTTTAAGGTGCTAAACTCATTGTTCTTGTGTTGTTTTAAAGTGCTAAACTCCTTGTTGTGTTGTTTTAAGGTGGGAGGTTGACCCAGACTACTGTGAGGAGGTCAAACAGACGCCCCCGTACGACAGCGGGACGCGGCTGCTGGACATCATGGACATGACCGTGTTCGACTTCCTCATGGGTGGGTGGGGCTAAGAGGACATGTTGACCAATGAAAATGCAGGCCAAACCCCGGTTCCTGAAACACATGTGCATCTACACTTCCATGTACAATACGAGGGTTTGAAGATTTTAAATATGATTTGATACCTGGAATAGCAGGAACCGGAAGTAATGTAACGTAACATTAATTTTAATAAAGTAATAATAATAAACCAAATAAATGTATTTATCCTACCATAAATACATCTTTCATAAATCAACACTTTACCAACACACACACACACACACACACACACACACACACACACACACACACACACACACACACACACACACACACACACACACACACACACAGTTACTGTCAGTCACAATGACAGTGTCATGTCTTTGCAGGAAACATGGACCGCCACCATTACGAGACGTTTGAGAAATTTGGAAACGAGACCTTCATCATCCACCTGGACAACGGCAGAGGGTATGGGGCGCTGTTGTGTCGATACATTCATCAGCTAAAATGCGAAATTAGCTTTTGGGTCAATTGGGTGAATTAAGATGTACAGTTCCCAATCTGTCCAGCAGAGGGCAGAAAGGTCACACATGGTGCTACCTAGCACACAGCTGTACTACTAAACGTAAAAAGTATTAGAAATAATTAAGTATTCAATTATTAGTAACACATTTTTTTTATTTTACATTAGTGTTCTTGACTTGCCATAGATATAGGGGATTGTCATTTAAAAACAGATTACAAAAAGATTTATACTGCAATTCATATCTGTATCTTCATTTGCAGGTTTGGAAAGCATTCTCACGATGAGGTCTCGATCCTGGTGCCGTTAAGCCAGTGCTGCAGGTGAGAAGCTCTATGTTTGCACCGTCCTGCTCCTACATATGCTGAGAGTCAAATAGACCAGCTGACATAGACAATGTCCTACAGGGAACTGGACCTCCTTGTCTCTTGAAAGGGCACTAGTTTAGTTGTTTGTGATTGGTTAAACAGGGAATACATGGATGATTGATGATACTTTGGTTAAGTGAATAAAACACAGATTGGGTTTTGTCAGATTCAGAATTAGTAGTGTCCCGCAGTAGAATGCCGAAAGCCTCTTCATTGTCTGCAAAACATACAGACAACATATGTTTTAAAGGTGCAACGTGTACGATTTGGCCGAATTAGTCTTCCATAACAATTGGGGGCAGCAAAGTCACACACTGCCCCCTTATCATTCTATTTTTATTAAGAAAAAGAGAAAATTTTAACCAAAGGAAGCTTAGGAGAAATAAGTACAAAAGAAAAGCTTAAATGCTCTTGATTTGAAGAATAAAATATACACAAGATGATGTAACACATAAGAACAAACAAAAATTATTAAAACCCACAACATGCAGACAAGATATTATGAATCCAGAACCTTGAAAACAGAGTCCAGAATCAACGTGGATCTAGATACAGCACCTCTGGTTCTTATGGCGCTGACCCTGTCTCCCTGTTGCTCGCCCTCCAGGGTGAAGAAGTCCACCCACCTGCGTCTGCAGCTGCTGGCCAAGCAGGAGTACCTGCTGTCCTCTATGATGGCCCAGTCCCTGCTGCGGGACCACCTCACCCCCATCCTCATCCAGCCCCACCTGGACGCCATGGACCGCCGCCTCCGCCAGGTGTGTGTGTGTGTGTGTGTGTGTGTGTGTGTGTGTGTGTGTGTGTATAAACCTTGAATTAATTCCTATATATAGAGCTGATTTCACTGAACTCTTTGCTGTGTTGCTGATCAGAGATGCCTTGGTCCTTGTTGCTGTTCCCAGGTACTGACTGTGCTGACCGACTGCATCGAGAAGGAAGGCTACAGCAACGTGGTCGCGGATGACCTCCAGGGGGAGCCAGCGCACACATCCCCGAGACAGAGGTAGCTGGCTGGGGAGGCGGATGCTGGAAGGATCTGAACCTCTTGGAGATATGGGATCCGGAATAGACTTTTGATTTCCTCCTCTGGTCGCCGTCTGCTGAACTAAGACTGCTGTGGCTGTGGAACTGACGACGCAGTTGATGGACCAGTTCGACATTTCTGAACTTACGGGGAAAGCTGCCGAGGTTCTAAGAACCCAAAGCTGCTGGGAGAGAGAGAGAGAGAGAGAGAGAGAGAGAGAGAGAGAGAGAGAGAGAGAGAGAGAGAGAGAGAGAGAGAGAGAGAGAGAGAGAGAGAGAGAAAGAGAGAGAGTCTCTCTCATACAAACACACAAAGTGTAAAGACTTGATGAACAAGCAGCTGATGTTCGGACTGAGGCCCTTTTGGGAAGGAACTGGACAATAAACAGCATTGGACCCTACCGCATCACCTTAAAGAAAACCCTCCCCCACTCTGACGCTAGCATAGCAGGCTAGCGTAGCAGGCTAGTGTAGCAGGCTAGCTATTGCCACCTGCCCCCATACAGCAGCGCTACCAAACAGTGAAAGAATGAACGATTCTGAGAGGCTGCCTTATTCTCCTTGTCTGGATAAGGATCTCTTAGAATTCAATGAATTTGAAGAAGGAGAAAACACACACACACACACACACACACACACACACAACTCACCCACACAACACTCACCCCCCCCCCCCCCCACCCCCCACCCAAACCTGAGATAAGTGTTTAATGTGTTGTTGTACGGCTCCGAAATGTTTCAAGTTGGATGACAATATTAAGAGAAAATTTACATTTGTTTGTTGGTTAAAATGTATTGTGTTGATTTTCTGCCTTTTTATTTTATTTATTTTTTGCAAATGATTATTTTTGTTATCTAGCTTTTTTTTGGGCAGTTGGGATTTAAATATTTGATTGGAGTGCCGGTTTACTCCTGGATTGTTAAAGTTTCATTTTCCTGTTAAATGATCACTGCCCTTGGGATATTATTTATTGTAGTTCATATTTATTATTTAAAATTAGGGATACAAAGTCAAACATCTATTTGTCGTGTTGGGATGACTGGGTGAATTGGGTAAATCACAGGAGTTAACTTCCTGATCTGTCCAGCAGAGGGCGGAAAAGGCACGTATGGAGCCATACAGTACAGCTAGCTGTACTACTGAAGAAGAAAACCTTTCTTGAAATTGTCCCCACTTACATCAAAGATTGTGGGTTTTGCTGTTTCCAAATTACATTTACATTTTAACCGGGGGAAAAAATACCTTGTCAAAAACAACACATATCTGTTATTCTAATTATACTGACATCCAGTTGCTTGCCAACGTGTTTACATCAGTTGTGTTTACAACATTTGAGTTGTTTTTAAATGTTATTACATTACATTTACTTTACATTCCAGGTTATATGAAAAGTTAGACCAACAAGATTATGGTACCAAAAGCCAAATGAAACACTGGTTTATAATTTTATATATCTTCTGTTTCTGTTTTAGTTTTTTGGGGAGAATATTTGTTAATTTTATAAAAGTATGTTTGGTGTCCAAATGTTGGTGTTATGGAGAGGTAAAACAACGGGGATAAATATTAATGCTTTCTTCCTGACAGATTATGGGGGAAAACTCAAAGACAGTGGAAGGTTCCGTTAGTGGGTGAAAGTTAATATATACAGTAGGAAAATCTAGTGCCTGTGCAATGATAGAAATACTTGAATGTGTGGTTTATTGAACAAAGGGTTTTGAGGATGTTACAAGACATAGTCCCAGAGGTATACCTATATAGCTATGTGTACGCTGATACCATTTATTTCATACATAAATTTCCATGGATCCCGTGTTGGTATGGTGTGTGTGTGTGTGTGTGTGTGTGTGTGTGTGTGTGTGTGTGTGTGTGTGTGTGTGTGTGTGTGTGTGTGTGTGTGTGTGTGTGTGTGTGTGTGTGTGTGTGTGTGTGTGTGTGTGTGTGTGTGTGTGTGTGTGTGCGTGTGTGCGTGTGTGTGCATGTGCTTATCTGTGTGTGTGTGTGTGTGTGTGTGTGTGTGTGTGTGTGTGTGTGTGTGTGTGTGTGTGTGTGTGTGTGTGTGTGTGAGAGTGTGAGAGAGAGAGACTGGATGAAAAGCTTCTGTGTTATTTTTTAATTGAACTCACTGTCTGTGGCGTTTCTTTGCATCATGGTAAAAGTGCAATAAAACGAAATGTACAGAACAGTCTGAAATACGCGTCAAATTCCTATGTATTATGACATTAGTATTAGAGATTACGAATGCAATCAAAGCATTTTGTGCAATACAGTGATATGAAGCCTTTTGACCTGTTCTACAGCTTCATCGTCCTCATCGTCTTGTCCCCCAAAAAACATTCTTAATATAGTAATATACTTTACTTTTTACTTTGGGTTGTTTGATTTAATTTAGCATGTGTTTGTGTTTTAATATCCATGTCTTGTCCCATAGAGGATTAAGCTTCTCGGACACTTCGTCCTAAACTGTAACGCCACGGTGTGTGGTGCATTTTCTATAGGCCCCACAACATCGCTCAACGCACAGCGATGCTGGACTACTAAAATGAATCACAGAGCATTATAACTCGGACGTGTTGTCCCTCTCTGAGCATTCTTTTCAAATTCTTACAGTGTTCGAATTCAAGCTGAAACACTTAAACCGTAAAAAAAAGAAACCACAACAAAAGACACAATAAATGTTGGCGTCAGTTGACATAGACATGAAGAGTTAGTGGCGAGATTCTTGCGGCAATATTTGACAATAAATAACTATCAATTGCTTTTTGTAGCCTATACTTTGTATTATTCTATTCGATTATTGTATCCCAGTGTCTTTTGTTTAACTTTGGAATTATGGTGCAAAAATCTATAGCGCCAACGCAAACGGCCCTCAGCCTGGGTACAGTACATAAAGATGTTTACAGTTCCCACTGTACCGTTGTGTTTTGATAACCTTTCCCTGGGCGATGGCTCACAGCCCCCGGAAAAGCTATCGCTTGGTTTACATAAACGCATTTATTTACAGAGAGAGAGACGGGGAGGGGGGGGGGGGGGGGGGGGGAGAGAGAGAGAGAGAGAGAGAGAGAGAGAGAGAGAGAGAGAGAGACAAAAGGAAGAGAGAGAGAGAGAGAAGGAAGGAAGAGAGGGATTGAGAGAGAGACTATGAATGGGGGACGTCTGGTCGTTGACAAGCATCACAGACCACGAGATGTAATGAGTGCGGGGGGCCGCAGACGGGACGGTAGAGGAAGCATCGTCATGGGAATGAGAGGCGATGATTATCAGATCTGAGTCTGCACCCGACTTAACTGTTCTCCTCTCTGTTCTCTTTTCTGTTGTCGTCACTTCTCCATTCCATTTAGTTTGTCTTCTTCTTTCTCCTCTCCTCTTCTATTCTCTCTTCTGTCTCTCCAAATAGAATAGGCCAATTTATACAATTGTCTACTAATGTAATATCTGTTAAAAGGATTATGTCTATCACTGGCCATTTATTAGTCTATGTTAATTCAGAAAGTTGGCCAACAATTTTTGGGTAATCACTATATAAATATTTTTTCTTATATGTATTTTCTTATATATATATATATAACGACTCGTATGCATTTAATGGACGGTAATGTGTTAATCTTTTCATTGTTTCATTGGTCTTGTAGAAACAAACAAGGAATTAGGTGTTACTTGGTCGCATCGATTGGAACGCACAAAGCCTTGCTTACAACCAGAACTTATCTCGCGCATCGGGGGCCACACACGGAGGGCCCCGCACGGCCGAAGGCTGTTTCTCCAGTCACTGTCGCCTCACGGGACAACCCCAATTGGCCCGTTAAGGGCCCTTGAAAACACACATCTCCTGTTTTACTCAGGGAAGCAATTTATGGCCATTACAGACCACTTATAGATTGTATCTTAAACTCCTCGTTGACAAATAGTCTGCGCGCCATGCGCAGGGGGCACAGAATGTAGAACTCGTTAACCCACTTAGTATATCGTAGGCTATGGAAAAATAAAACAACAAGAATGTCGTCAAGAGCTTGTTTATTGTTATTTGGATTCGATGTTTAACCATACGGCAACTGTATTTAGGCTGTTAGACTATAAAAAAAACTAAATAAAAATAAAACAGGGATACTCCTCATCAAAAGGACCACCCAGAATCAAAGCGGGAAGAAAGAGTGGATCGGGGGGGGGGTTCACCAGTTGATCACGCCCGGGTTCAGACGTTCAGGCAGCAGGGCCAGCGTGTATCAGCTCGGCGGTACCTGGGGACCAACCGCTGAGGAGGAGGAGGGGAAAGGAGGGGGGGGGGGGGGGGGGGGTCGCGTCATCACCATCAAGGGGGGACGAAATGAAGTCCTCACACTCACTGGCAGAACCTCAACAAGCAGAAGTAACATGGGAGAGGAGGTTGAAGCTCATTCAAGACAGATGTGTTGTTGACCAAGGACACTTTTTTTCAACCAGTTTTGTGTGTGTGTGTGTGTGAGTGTGTGTGTGTGTGGGGGTGTGTTTTAAAGTGTAGACATGTTTGATAATTCTCAGTATCCGTACAATTGTTTTAACTATGACGGAGACGGCTACCCGTCCTCTAGCACGGATGAGGAGAAGAAGATGTGTAGGCCTGCTTACAGGTAAGATACATTCATTTTATTAGTCATCTTATTTATGTTGCTGTTGGGTTAATTATACTGAACGTGAAGTTTTGGAATTTATGACATTTTAAACCAAACATAAATTTGCATTTCAATGAAGAAAAACATATTAACTCTTTAATAAAGTATATTCTAGATGATAATACAATAGTTTGATATATATATAAAAAATATTATTATAATAGATTAGTAAAAAAAATTATATATATTAACTATATTAACTGAAGCAACTAAAGGCTGTTTGACAGGTGATTTAAACCACACATGTATCTGAACTGTGTTTCACTTCTGTGTGTGTTTGTGTGTGTGTGTGTGTCTTTTGTGTGTGTGTGTCTTATATATGTGTGTGTTTATTTGTGTGTGTGTGTGTGTGAGTGTGTGTCTTCTGTGTTTGTGTTTTCTGTGTGTGTATGCCTTGTGTGTGTGTGTGTGCGTCTGTATGTGTGTATGTGTGTGTGTGCGTGCGTGTGTGTGTGTGTGTGTGTGTGTGTGTGTGTGTGTGTGTGTGTGTGTGTGTCTCAGTTACATCGCCCTGATAGCCATGGCCATCCAGCAGAGCCCGGAGCAGCGGGTCACCCTGTCAGGGATCTATGAGTTCATCATGCGCCGGTTCCCTTACTACCGCTCCAACCAGCGGGCCTGGCAGAACTCCATCAGACACAACCTGTCCCTCAACAGCTGCTTCATCAAGGTAGAGAGAGAGGGAGAGAGGGGGAGAGGGGGAGTGGGAGAGAGAGAGGGAGAGAGAGAATGAGAGATGGGGGGAGATAGAGGGAGAGAGGAAGAGAGGGAATGAGAGAGAGAGGGAGATAGAGGGAGAGAGAGAGAGAGATGGAGAATGATGGAGAGAGAGAGGTAGAGAGAGAGAGAGAAAGAGAGAGAAGATAGGCCCCCTATGGGACTCTAGGGGACTTTAGGGGTTTCAATCAAAGACTTGGTAATATCATAAACATGTATGTTTTGTTTTATGTAAGATTGTGCTTGATTATGTTTATGTTTACAATTGATAGTAATGATGATAAATATATGCATTATAGGGTGTATTATTATTTATATTATCTAGCCTACTATTATTGTAGTGTTAATATATCTCATTAATTGTTTTACAAATATAATTATAATAAATTAATTCTACACAATGATACTATCACAATAAATCTTTATATTTAAAAAATGTCAACATAATTTTAAATTTAAATTTAATTTGAACTAATTGGATATAATAATAATTATTATTTTATCCTGACTACAAATGTTGTTGTTTTCTAATAACTAGGTTCCACGGACGGAGGGTAACGAAAAGGGCAAGGGAAACTTCTGGACCTTCGCCACGGGCTGTGAGTCCATGCTGGACCTGTTTGAGAACGGCAACTTCCGGCGTCGACGACGTCGACGGAACATCAAGATAGGTTTCCGTGACTCCGGCGAACCTGCCTTCCCCCGTGCCGAGGCCCACGGCAGCCAGCAGCTCGGACACCTGCCTCCTCCACCTCCACTTCTTCCACCTTCGCCTCCACCCAGACCAGACCCCACACTCTGCCCCCTGATGGGGCCCGACAGGCACCCACCGGGGTCAGAAACAAATGCCCCGGCCCCCGACTCGGGTCGGGGGAAACCGGAGCCGGAGATCAAGTTCAGCATCGACTACATCCTGTCTACGCCCGCCCCGCCCCCGCTGCCGGGGTTTCGACCACCACTCGCTGGCGTTCACATCGGGGCGCCGGGGCCCCCCATACACATGCTGGAGCCCCAGCACCTCAATCTTCACTTCTGGTCCCTGTGAGGGGCGATGGACTGTAGCGTGGAAGACAAAACTGTGAGAAGACATGAAAACAAAAATAACTAACTGGCGAGGACACTTCCTTAAGTGGAAAATGGGAGAAATCCAGATGTGGAATTGTGTTGATTGGGAACTGCAAGGGAAGGTATGGAATGATGTGTTTAATTGAGGTTGAATAAACTGAGACATTATTCAAAGAAATGAAACAAAACTGCTCAACTGAAGGAAGAAGTGTTTGAACACCCTTGACCTAAAACACAGTATTCATGTTCCTGTTGTCGAAAGTGTATAAGTCCTGTGCTGATGTAAATCTTGCTTGAATGTATTCTCAAGATGTTTAAAACGTCTTGTTAAAAACAACACCTGCTGACTGAATCCCATTAACAACTTTCATTAACTTATAATTATTATAATTTAAGATGTCAACATTATGGATTTTCCACATCATGGAGTAAGACAGAATCCCAGCAGCTGAAATGGTTGGCCTATTCCCTCAAAAAAATAACGTTTATTTTTGTATATAATTTAGTCATGTACCCATGTTCAAATGATGACCTCTATGTGGCATGTGTGAATGTCATTGACATAGCTGAAATTATACAGTAATGACGTGCTTGCATTACCTTTAGGTTGTCATTTTTCAGTTGACAATGAGGCTACAATTGGAGGACTCGTGTCACACAGATATAAATATTTTAAAACAGAACGATACAACTTTTCAATGTGCTTTCAATGCCTTTAAAGCAGCAGTATCGTTATGACAAGGCTGTCAATCAACACCCACACAAACCCACTAATTCTCCCCCATTGACCTTTTCAAACTGCCTGACGGATGTAAATTTTTACATTTTAATGCACTTCCTTTATGTTACATTCCTAAACGCTGAATGCAGTCATAACCAAACAGGGGTCTGAAAGAAGAAAAAAAAACATTTATTCCCACTACAAGAGAGATCAATCACTGTGTGTTCCGTTGCCGTCGAAAAAAGGGGACATTTTTCAATTTAACCTTTATATTATGCCTTAACGACATCAAAGACAGGGTTTCACCACGCTTAACATGAATGGCATTTAATATAGCGTAACACTTGCAAGGTGAGCCTCAGCGCTGACCCTATTTAAATACCCCCCTCTCCTCCACCTTGTCGCCGTCAACCCAGCCAAACCCACAACTCCCACTCCCTCCCCAAAACGCCACCGAGCAAATTATAATTAAACACGCACCTTATGCCTCCTTGCAAATCCCCCCTCCCCCAAAACCCCACCCCACCTCATCGATCCCAGCCCCCCAGCCACAGTCTGCTGCAGCTCTACGCCAAATATTTATGGATCAGCGGGTTTCCATTAACAAAGTGGGTGATGTTGTTGAATGGCGTAAAGCTGCCGCTTGCTGTACTGGCGCGTGGATGTATTATTAGATTTGGGTAAATTAACTTAGCATAAAGTGCTCCAAGGCTGCAGGGGTCTTTGAGATTGAAGGAGAGAGAAAAAAATAAAAATAAAATAACAAACAACATTGCTAGCCTGCTCCCTCCCTGCCCCCCCCCCCCCCCCCCCCCCCCCCCCCCCCCCGACACACACACACACACACACAAACACTTAAAGTAAATGCACATATTATGTTCTCACGGCAGCCGTCACAATATGTAGCTGATGGCTTGTGTGTGTGTGGCCTCTATTAGACAGCAATTTCACGTTCATATTCAAATAGTTTCCTCTCAATACTCGTTGTTCCACCACCACTACCACTACCACAAGTTCAGCCAGATAGTATATGAACACTATCAATTACAAAATACCATGTACCGTGTTTAAAGAAGGCATTTTACCATTAGTGGGCTAAGGTCATTCTCATTTCATCTGTTTGATAACTTTATTATAATAGTGGTCCACTTGCACTTACAGCTCAGGGCTAGAGAAGGTGTGTGTGTGTGTGTGTGTGTGTGTGGTGTGTGGGTAAGGGTGGGAAACCATTCAAGTGAAACTTTAATAACAGGTAAATCATAAACACAAATAGGTCATTTAATCTTGAATGTTTTGTTTAAGTAATTGGATTTCCCACGGGCCGTGACGAGGTTTTAAAAATAAATAAAATAAAGACGGAGGAATGCGATTGCTCTGCTTTGTAGTGCTAATGGGAAGCTATCTGTTTGTTTGTTGACTCTTAAGCATGCACTGTTTAATGTCTACATACTTAACTAAATACCGCTACTTCCTTGAGCTGTGTTTGGTGTAAACTAGGATGTTCCAGTCTGTGGAAACGACTGGGAACGCTATGTTAAATATGACAACATTTCGATTAGTGTGCTTAAATGATGTACAAGCATTGTGATGCAGCAGATTGCAAAGTAGAACTATTAGAATCGGTATTGGCTAATGAAGACTATTGAAATAGCCTGAGGCCTTAAATATACACATATGTGATATACACATCCCTACCCTTTGACATTTACGGCGCGTGTTGCTGAAAACCTGCTGCATACTGCCTTTGATTCTAGAAGGATAGTAATGAGAAATGCATCACACCATGTCAATACCACCACTTGTCAATAAGACACACACCTGAGTTGTGTGTGTGTGTATGCGTGCGTGTGAGTATGTGTGTGAGTATACGTATTTGTGTGTGTGTGCATGTGTGCGTGTGAGTATGTGTGTGTGAGTGTGTGTGGTGTGTGTATGTATGTGTTTGTGTGTGTGTGTGTGTGTGTGTGTGTGTGTGTGTGTGTGTGTGTGTGTGTGTGTGTGAGTATTTGTGTGTGTGTGTGAGTGTGTGTGGTGCAGGATTCCTATTGGGCTTCCTATTTGGTTTCAGGGCAGCTTCTGAAACAGCCCCTGCCAGCAATATTAAGAAAACCGTTGACACGATCACATTGAATGATCGGAAGATAGATACACAACAAGTATGCTACATACTACATGCTATGCTGCATACATACATATATACATGCCCATGCACACACACGCACTCATACACACGCACAAACACACACGTCTACACACACATACATGCATACATGCACCCACGCACACACCGACACACAAATACATGCATACAAACTGCATACATACACACAAAACACACACAACATACACATGTAAAATAAGACATGTAAATAACCAAATAAGGTAACCTGTCAATTTATGCCCTGTAATAAATCCATGTCAGAAATTCCCAATTCTGAGGTAATCAGAATGTTTTAGCATTAAACATGTAAAAAGGTTATCTTTCTTCTTGGTTGTTCTCTACCTTGTACATTTTCAGACAATAAACACATTCATTTCCTTGCTAAACAAATTTATTGTGTCATAACATTTTTATTTCATTATTGGAAATGCAATTTCATGAATAACCTACGATTTATATTTTATTTTATATTCATATATCTTTTTTGTTATTATTATTATTCATAATATGTGTATTAGTTCATTAGGCGATACATATAGTTTATAAAGTTAAACATCTGAAGTGACAGTGAACCGGTGACCTTCCACATCAGACGTCCAGATGTCACCGTGGCGTGAAGGGAGCAGGTCATTCATAGAGGTATACACACATGCGACTCTTTAATGTCACCGACACAAAACAAAAATGATGACATGTTTTCTTTGCATTTCTGGCGAGTTATATCTTGATAAGTAGTCAACTTATTGAATTCGATATGAAGTATTCTCATGGTGAAGACGACGGATTGAGTTGTTGTGCCCAAGTTCTCCGTTGCAAAGCGGAAACACTGCACGGTGAAAGCAGACGTGCAATGCAACTACAATGCACCAGAGCGCTGGCCTGCGTGGGTTAGGGCCCGGTAATGTTCTTCTGTCATCGTAGATGTGCTGAATAGAGAAATATTACGTCAATATTTAATCCCAAAACACAAACAGCAGTTTATCCAGTATCTACCCCCATGTGTAGCCTAAGCAGAAGAGCAAGGAAATATGTGATTTAGGCCTGGCCTACTATATCTTTCAATTGTTGATATTGAAATGTATTGTGTTAAATTATTATTGCTGGCTGTTTGTGCTTCAGAGTGATACAAAAGATGCGAGAGATCGCTTTGCGTAGGCCAATGTTAGGTTAATCCTGGCCTGTCATATAAGATCACACCACTAGGGGGTGCTTAATTACTTTTTTACAGGCAGATGACCATCTCCTCTGCAAAGAAAGCTTATCTGCAAAGAAAACAAGAACATTAAGATTCAACACAATGACATTTTTAAAAGAAAAGTGCATTTATACATTAAGTAACCTCGGCAGATTAAAGCTCAATGTCAACATGCAGGCTCATTCAAATGCTATCCATGAAGTGCCTATAACTTGGCTATCGAATGAATGGATATTATTGTTGAAGAAAATGTAACTGGTATATTTGTATTAGTATAGTCAATTGTTATGGTGAAACATCATCGATTTTACAAGAGACAGTAATAAAGAGTCTGCGAATCACCTAACAAATATACAGTGGGAGCCTACCACATGTACCACATTTGATCTGAAATGAACACATGTAAAATGCTTGAATCACAATAGGATGTTCTAAATGTAACTATGATCAAATGAGACAACTGATAAAGTAAAAACACAATAAATACACTTAACATTAAAATGAAGAAGGAAAGAGACAGAAGTGCAAACCAAACAAGTGTTCAAAACCTAGCCAAAGACAACAAAAGCAAAGTTTACCTTTCTCAGTACACCACCCAGCGGGCTAACCGCGCCTGCTGAACTGACCGTTACACAACAGGCCTGTTATTAGATAGCAGCTACATTGCTAACTCCAGTCACTATTCACCACCACTCAGCCACTGCACTGACTCCAACTAGCACTATATAACTATATCTGCACCGGGCCAAGTCCAGAAGTTAAGGTGGAGAACAATGGGAGCTGGTGTATTTCCTTTGCGTCGGGGCAGCAGTCTGGTAATGTGCTGGTCGTGGTGTGGGTCCAGTGAACGACACACCCCTCCCTTGCTCCTTTTGACCGGGAAAAGGTTCCAGTGCATGAGGCCACATTCAGGAATGAGGCGATCCTGAATGACCAATGAGGGAAGCCCCTCACGAGGGCCCCACCTGCCCCCCCCCTCCTCCTTCCCCCGCCCCACACACTAACTCACACTTACTGACTTCCTATGAGGGCTAGAGAGAGACTGTGTGTGTATGTGTGTGGGTAAGAGGCAATGAGAGAGATAGTCAGAAAAAAAGGAGAATAAGAGAGTGTGTGTGTGTGGTCTTTAATGTATTTCCAGTCAGAGAGATTCAGTAAAATGCTTGAATCACCAGTAGAGCACATTTCTGTCCTTCTAATGGACTGGGGAACTAATAATCATATTTTCATAGTTATTTTCCATATGCTGAAAGGTTTCTATAAGACTGGGTATAGTTGGAATTACGTTCAGCCATGAAGCAGTTCTATAGAACCTCACCAACCAGAATAAATAAAATATAGTAATC
Source organism: Lota lota (assembly GCA_026745465.1). Classification (NCBI taxonomy): domain Eukaryota; kingdom Metazoa; phylum Chordata; class Actinopteri; order Gadiformes; family Lotidae; genus Lota; species Lota lota. The sequence continues at coordinate 3,033,404 of JACYXH010000292.1, read as the reverse complement.
AAATAGTTTTCATGAAGATAAGGTATTTAGCTTTTTCCCCATGTAAATGTTTTATTTTTGTTATGGTTTTGTTTATTGAATAAACACGTAACTAATAATTTATTACGAAAACAAATGTGCAATTGATTGTATATTGGTACACAGTACAGTGGATCAGTCTGCGTAGCAAAAACCAGAGAGAAAAAACACACACACTGCGAATGATTTATTTGGAGTTCATGCAGAAGTCCAACAACACAAAAGCGGTGACACGGGGCCAGCAACGTAGTGAAACACAGCCAGAAAACAGCAAGGCAGCAGGACATTCTGCTGATCACCTCCTCAGAGTCACAGCCGCTTACTAACACCCCTGTTGGGGAAGACTTTAACTTTGACCACACCAAATGAACAGCTCTTCTGTTGAAAAATGTGTTTACTCTGAAACAAACAAGGTAGGAAATACGTTTAATGTCTTCAAGTGACGAACTAAAGGACTGAACACAAAGAAGGTACGTTTTCCTTGGACATGTGGTTACAATGGCCGCAGAGCACATATGCACACTTTACACAAATGATAATGTAAAAATGTGCAATGCAGATTACTTGTACGTTATGTTGGTGAATAGTGATTCTATATTGTCCAGTTAGTTTTTATACCACAGCATGTAATATGAATTATGGATATATTCTGCGAAAAACATATGGAAACACAGTCTTCAGTTAAACAGAGATGGGGAAACTATAATCTGGTATATAGAGCAATCAGCCTCAGTCAGTCACTCATTCATAATCATACACATTACAAGATAAACCCAATATTAGAAATATATGATCATTATAATTCATATAATCACTCTGAAATAGAAAGATAAATAAGCCAGCAGTATTGTATAGATGCAGGAAGGAAAATATCCAACTTTTCAACAAAAAACAAAGCAGGACAGACCCATCCGGTCCTACACAGTACATTTACTCTCCTTCACGTGGTGACATTTATAAATGCTAAATAAATTACAACCACCCCTGCCCCCCAAAAAATTTCCAATTACCAGATAGATTTACAACGAGTTACACATTCCCCATCATTCATCTCGTTTAAGGTTAAAATAAAATTGTGTGCTGTTGAGGGTTTGAGTGTTTTAGGCTGCTTGTGGATTATCTTGTGTAGCTCAGTGTCTGCAGCCATCTACAATTTTTTTTAAGGGTTTAAGAGGGAAATTTAAGACCAAAATTACACTTAATCTGCAGGGATATTTAATGCTTTATTCATCTCAACATGAAGATATCATCCTAAAGATCAGGCTGCTGCTTATATATAGTTATATACGTCTTCAGGGTACCATCCCTATGTCCATCTATCCATCCACATCCAAAGACCACAGCCATGGGCCAGTCAAGTGTTAGCATCAACATTCTACAGCTTTACGTCACAACAAACTCATAGAAAGACTAAACACCTGAACCAATGCACATCAACGTTGACTGGACTTCAACAAGGAAATCGAAAAAACATTATTCATTGTGGAATGAAACCGCATTGCACCTATCTATAACAGACGGCGAGTGAAAAAAACGATAGAGAAGTCAATTCAGCAGGATAGTTTACGTATCCAGCGCAGTGCAATTAATGCGTTTTTGATTCTGCATGTACCCAAGCCTACCTGCACAAAGAGGTAATTTCATAAACAGCAACTGTAAAACCATTTTGCAAAACGCCTTACGATTGTTTTGTTAAATTATAGTGTCTAAGGAATAACTAGTCTCCACAGAACCTCAAGGGCAAAGAATCGAAATGAATCAATCACTTTGCACATCCCTACTCAATCCAACTGGAGTTGATTGAATAGTTTTATTACAAAATCTACCTCTATGGAGGTAAACTACACAATAAAACAGTTCGTCAGTGGATTCAATCCGCAAATATAACTTCTAAACTGTCTTTCCCTTTGTATCATTTCATTAAATATACAAACATCTAATAAAGATAGCATTTGTAATTTACAGATATACAATAGATCTACCACACACACCAAAAAAAAAAAAAACATTGACAGAAGGTAGTCATTGACGGAAATTCTGATTCACACTTGGGGGAGGGAATTAACTGATTTCTACATAAAAAGGTGCTGTACGTTAGATTTGAGAATTGTTGAGAGCGAAAAAAAATGCACCCCCCCTATCTTTCCCCGCCATTGAGATGATATTGCCGTGTGCGCAAATGTGATTGACAGGAAAGATGGATTCCCCAAACCGATCAGGGAACAGTTGCCCTGATTGGTCAGAAATTAGCCAGGTGCGGTCTTAAGTGTAAATGATCTCACACAGAGGCAGGCACGCAAGTCAACCAGAACAGATAATCACAGAGCATTTCACTCACAAATAGCTAAAGGATAGCTATGGTATGAACAGATAACACTCAAATTATAGCTCTTTAACCTTACCTACAGCACCTTTAATAGGTTAAATAACTACATTGGAGACACCACCGGAGAGAACAAGGTAGAACGGCTAACGACTGTAGTAAAAGTCCCTTTAAAAAAAATAAAAGAAATAAAAATACTAAAAGCTTTAAAAGCTCATAGGTTGACATGCATGACAGGTAAGCCATGAACACGACACCAACCCCATCTAAAGGGGACTATAGTGAACCAGATGGACATAGCAGATTAGACTTCAATACAAGTGATAAGTGAGCTCAACAAACCACAGGAGGCTGAGGAAAAACAAAACGGCCATGGATATGATTGAAAAACATGGAACAATATTGTTCTGCAACACTGCTCAGCAAGAACCATTTCAGTGTAGTGTATCAAAATATACTTTTAGTGCCATTGCTCTTCCCTTTGAATTGAAACAAAAATATATAACATGTATTAAATATTCCCTTAGAATAAGAGGCTACCACAGGAAATGAAGGATTCACTGTGGTAGTGTTTAGCTGATGTCGTGGAAAAAGAGAAATACAAATGAGAGCGAGGGGGGGTGACTTTCAAGGTGTGTGCACACACACACACACACACACACGTGAGAGTGAGCTATATGTAAATGTCAAATGACTAGTCTCTCCTGTGATGGTTGTTATTGATGATGTTGCTGCTGTTGCTGCAGAGCTGGGTTGGGGGGGGCATTCAGGGGAGGCCAGTGCCATGGGAGGTCCGGTTTACACGGCGAAGAGGTTGGCCTCAGGTCTGTCAGCCGGCTTGCGGCTGGGTGTCCCCTGAGGGGCCCCAGGCTCCCCACTGGGAGGGGACGGCAGGCTGGGGGCCATCTCTGCCGCCTTGGCCCTCTCCTCCAGGAACTTATCGAACTCTGTTGGGGAAGAGGCGACGAGAGGAATATTACGTTACGATTAGCAGCCACGACTAAAAAAGGAGGAGCTGAGGACAGCCGAAGCACTCAAGCAACATTGGATTCATCTGGGATCCAGCTGTCCTATGTTATAGCAGAGCTTCTGGGAGAAGACGGCACAGAGCCTGGGCCGGAAACCAAAAATGAAAAGGGGCGGAGTTACATCTTGTTTCCTGTTTCGTTAGAGATGTTCTACGGAAGAGTCATTTGCCTGAGTGGATGGCGCTTTTGGAATTTTAATAAGCGTATTTCTAAAGTGCAGTCAGAGTTTGAGTTCACCGTTGGCCAATTAACCACTTACAGATCCACGCCTCAGCACCATGATTGGTCGAAACTAAAAGTAAGCAAAATAAAGGGAACTGCCCCGTTCACCCAGACTTGAGCTCGTCTGCTTTCAAATTTTCGATTATTCATAAATTAAAGAAATCGGATTTGTGAGACCAATATTGGAGCAAATACAAACAATTGAAGAAAATTCTCAAAGGGGCTTTAATATTGTGCTAGGTTTCACATCCCGGTAATAAAACTACAGAACAGCAAGAGATCAGATCGCTCCCTCAGTAAATGGAGGATGCATACAACAGATGGTTCTCACCTTCACTGGTCACGCCCTCCTCGCCCTCATCTCCCTTCTGCAGAGAAGAAAATCCATTTACATCCAGAACATTACAAGCATTTCAACAAGCACTGTGTTAGTAGTGGTGCTTTAAAATCCCAAATGACAGGAACACACCTTCTCTACAAAACAGATTTCCCAGATTCTCACATGACAGTGGGTGACATTTCAGGTGAATTAGAAATATTGAATGAACCACTCAGTTGGTCATCAAATTACAAAGAAGATCCGTAGATCATCCACCAAATTAACCACTGGACTATACCTCCCTACATTGTTCTATGCCGTCCCTACCCACTGTTAGCCACCTTAAGAAGCATCTAAGTTGCATACAGACACGTGACTGGCTGAAGGAGTGATGAAAGCATGAAACCAAAGAGCTTTTAATTTTGCCGTTATCACACAATGTCAAGTAAACACAAATGAGATGGAGCAAGGGAGGGAGGGAGGGAGGGAAAGGCAGAAATAAAATCATGATGGTCTCACCACATCGGTGCTCAGCCACTCCTCTATGTCATCCATGACAGAGGACTGGCCCCCAGCGCACTAGAGGGCAGCACCGAGGCAGCGTCGAGAAGCCACAACAGAAAATGCCCCCAAAACCCAAACAAACACAAAACATGAACTTGAATGAAAATAATGACCAAAAGAAAAATTCAACTAAAATTAAAAAATAAATAAATAATTAAACAGAAAATAAGGAGGCATTCATTGTTAGGGATGAATAGAGCCTGATGTAATAAAACATGGAGATGTACTCCACTCACACACAAAAGCAACCGTGCAAAAAAGGAGACTGCCATGCGGATTAGATTGAGCCATTGAATAGTAATGAGGAGAGGGAACACAGCAAACTGCATCATGCTCCGCGGCATAGGGCTGGAGAATGGCTTATGGGTCCATCATTATTGAACATTACGGCTGACGGAGAAGCTAACAAGGGCACGGTTCCATTACAACTGGAGAAGCAAGCTCTGGAATTTGTAAAGGGCAAAGAAAAAAAAGGTAGCTCAGAGAGCATGATCAGGGCATGACATTAGTGGTGGCTGGAAGAGGCTTCTATTGACCAGCTGTGTTGTAGTGTAGCCATACTGTCACCGCATCTCAGCGCAGTGTCCCTTAGGGACACAATGAACCCTGGCCTGCTGATGTTAAGTAGCAACAAATCGTGCAAATGTGTATTCGCCTATAGTCAATTTGCATAAACAATGTTCTGTTCTGTCAGGCCACGTTCATTTATAAAACAACAAATGACCAGAACGCAAACCCCTACGTCACCCAACGGAAGAGGTGGCAGTGGAGACTATCTATAGATGCCAAACATTGTTCTTAGGATGTTTAGATATTGAGGAAGGATCTGTCCGGATGTTCAGCTCACCAGCTATCAGAAGGTATAATATACTGTACATTCCATCTATCTCAATAAAAACGCGATGCTATATGATTTTCTGGATTGAAAATCCAAACTTAATGTTAGTTAACATGTTAGCTATGTTTATTTATTTGATCGCGAGTGCAGCTCAAATCAGTTAATTCAAAGACAGTTAATACAAAAGACCCACACACAGGGAGTCAAATATGAATCCATTCATATTTGAATGGATTTACTTTGTTAGTTATTTATGCATATCTGGTTATATCGCAGCAGAAAGGTTTCCACTGGTTTACCCGCCGTAGACGGTAACAACACACCAAAGTATGCAAGCAGAGTGAGAAGGAAATATGTCCAATGGGATCAAAGTCCACTCCACATACGTCCACAGCAATCACAAACAAATGAATGCGATATACAAGAGAAGACTGCGTATGCAGGACTCACCCCCCCGGCGGTGGGCTGTCGTACATCGAGGGTGGGGGGGGGGAGGCTTGCGTTGGGGTCCTCCACCAAGGCCCTGAGACAGAGAGCAGACCTTTGTATTTGTAATAAACACGCTAAGACGAACACAGCGGCGATGAGGAAGAATACGTGAAGTATTAGGGTCCTCTTACGTCCTCCCCGGCTCGGCAGACAGAGATCCGGTCCTGGTCTGGGCGAACATGTCAAAGTCATCCTGGGCTCCGGCAGGCTTGGCGCTGGTCAGGGAGCTCAGGGTGCTGCTCACACTGTCTGCACCCACGTCTGGACCACCACCCAACACAACAAACCAAAGCAACAGAGTTGGCATTGTTAGCATTGTCTAATGTAATGGCGATGTCTCATGGCAACCAACAAAAAAACCACAAAGCCATTTCCCTCTTCCTCTACCCTGCTAGTAATTTTTATAAGTCTCATGTTCTGACAGCATGGTTGTTGTTCTTGCATTAGGTTTGGTTGCCAATAACAATTAAACACATGTACTCATATACTGTCCTAGCGTAAAGGTCAGGGTTATTGGCCTGGTTGTAAACACGGTCAACAAGTCGTAGAGGCATGTTTCATGTTAAGTGCTCTGCCGTCATCTTTTTATCAAATCAGCCCAACAGAATTCCATATCATATTATATGTGCTTCTAGATGGCACATATGTAACCAAAACCGCAAAAAAAATCATGTTAGGGCGAGTCAGGCCTGCGATGGGCCTCATGTGGTGAGAGGTCTTCCGCGGTCCGGGTGACGTACCGAGGCCGGCCAGACGGGAGGCCAGCGAGGCCGGGGAGGCGGGCCTGACGGCGTGGGCGGTGAGGTTGGAGGGCAAGCAGGTGGGGGCCACGCTGGGCATGTTGCTGACCACTGCCGGGGACCCCGGGCCCAGGTCGATCAGGTTGTCCTCCGTGGCCTCGCTCAGCACCTGGCGAGGGAGGGGGAAGGAGGAACATCCGTCAGGGTGAAAGTCCACCATGGTGTGCGGCGGGGTGGTCAGGTTTCATGAAGAGCAGAGACGGGTGCTGGGGAGGTGGGGAGTGGATGGAAGTACTGCGTGGCAAGTCTTCTTTTGTCAGGTCAAAGGAAGGGCGGGGCTGCATACAGAAGCTTTGTATTGGGTTTAACCTTAGGACTACCACAACCACTGTGACCACTTCATTTACACATGCAATATGGTCTTTAGTAAAAACACAAGTGGGAACCCCATTTACTTTTCTTGTTCAAACAAATAGCATTAAAGTAAACCTCAAATATATTTTATATAAATAAAAAACAATGGACATGGGGTTTGAATAGAACCCCGCCGAACATAGTAAAAAGAAAAATCGGAATAACAATCACGACTTTGGTGATTTTCATACGCTGCAAGCGAAAACCATAACACCCCACACTTCTTGAAAATGTCACAGAGTAATCGTGAAATCTAGATGACCGTGAAGGCTACGATGACCTGTCGTAGCTGCCATTTCTCCTTAGAACGCACACAAATGTTTTCGGTATGCAAGAAAGAATTTAAAGGTCAAAATGGCCCTCCTGGCTATTCTAGGAGGTAGTATGGGATCCTGGTAGTTCTACTGTTAAAAACAAATCGTAGGATGGAAAGAAGGAAAGGGGACAGAACAGAGGGAGAGTCCAGCCAGGGTGCACATAGACAGACGCTAAGGAAAGGAAAGGGTGTTAGTTGGCTTATGGAAAGCATGAAAGAGAGTCATGAGTAAGGAACTACTCATTAAAATGGAGGCTTACGACAACAGTGGACAAGGTACTATTCAATAACAAAACAAAGCTTACAAAAGTTGTATTTACAGCAGATACAAACAGATTTGCCGTTTCAAAAACCAGACCTGACAACAATGTTGTTGTTTTTCCATATTTGCTGCTGTTTGCAGCAGAAATTCATCGAAAGCTTTAGCATGGAGAAATCAACCATTCTGCTTTCGATTTCACTTAAAACACAGACAAAAAGCAGGTAATCATTTAAGAATTCAAAATTATCATGATAAATCTTCTGATAAACCACTCACAACATATCATTGTTTGCAGGCATTCACTAAGAAAGACTTACACGATAATACAGTGCCTTTCTCCTCATACAGCAAGTTCCCAATTTTTGTATGAATAAAAATGATGATTTAAGCAGAGTGGTACATTTCCCAACCTTCCAGCCATCGGTAAGTCTGTGCTGAAAAACAACCAACACATCCAGTCTTTTGATCTACCCCAGCCACACCTCGTACACGGGAGGTCCAGTGTGACAAACCATTCCCAACCAAGGATGAGGGGTGGGGCCACATGGAAGGACTAGGCCCTGGTTCAGGAAGCTGGATTACCAGGTTAACGTGATATGTCAGGGAAAGCCGGAATTTTCGGTTTCATATGCCATAATTAGACCACTCTCAGTCCAGTAACCATGGCAACTCATGCTGTGAGCCTAACCTGGAGCAAAACTGGTGGGCAAGATAACCCTGCCCACGACTGCAGTGGCTTCTTTCTATCGTCTCATTGGTTTAAATAATGGCAACAAACAACGTTATATGGTTATACCCAAAACTATTGTATTCCAAGCATTTCTTCCTCTTTGTTAGTCTACCCTCATTACAAGCCATCATTTTTCCTCTGTTAGTATTTTACCGTAACAATCAACTTAACGTGACGTGTCTACATTAAAGTAATACGCGATTTATATCTACAGACACTTAATAAAAGTGTGTTAACCCATGCCTACAGTAGGCTACTGAGCCGCGGGGTCTAGCGGTACCGTAGCCGAGCCGTGGGGTCTAGCGGTACCGTAGCCGAGCCGTGGGGTCTAGCGGTACCGTAGCCGAGCCGTGGGGTCTAGCGGTAGTGTAGCCGAGCCGTGGGGTCTAGCGGTAGTGTAGCCGAGCCGTGGGGTCTAGCGGTAGTGTAGCCGAGCCGTGGGGTCTAGCGGTAGTGTAGCCGAGCCGTGGGGTCTAGCGGTAGTGTAGCCGAGCCGTGGGGTCTAGCGGTAGTGTAGCCGAGCCGTGGGGTCTAGCGGTAGTGTAGCCGAGCCGTGGGGTCTAGCGGTAGTGTAGCCGAGCCGTGGGGTCTAGCGGTAGTGTAGCCGAGCCGTGGGGTCTAGCGGTAGTGTAGCCGAGCCGTGGGGTCTAGCGGTAGTGTAGCCGAGCCGTGGGGTCTAGCGGTAGTGTAGCCGAGCCGTGGGGTCTAGCGGTAGTGTAGCCGAGCCGTGGGGTCTAGCGGTAGTGTAGCCGAGCCGTGGGGTCTAGCGGTAGTGTAGCCGAGCCGTGGGGTCTAGCGGTACCGTAGCAGAGCCGCGGGGTCTAGCGGTACCGTAGCCGAGCCGCGGGGTCTAGCGGTACCGTAGCCGAGCCGTGGGGTCTAGCGGTACCGTAGCAGAGCTGTGGGGTCTAGCGGTACCGTAGCCGAGCTGTGGGGTCTAGGTCGAATGCATTTTGGGGTGGCATCTATAAGATTTGACCAACTCCCTGACGGCTCGCAGCAGAAAACCACCAGAGTGATAGAGTAGTTTTCTATTAAACCAAGATTAAAATGAAGATGAATAAACTTTATTAAAATTGTTTTGTAATGCAAATTGATGCATGTTCAAAGAATGTCACTACAGTAGGCTGTATAGCAAACTACAGCTTCAGCTTTCTTAAAAGATTATTGATTAATAAAGTATTATAATAGACGTTTGTTACTTTTATAACCAATAAATAAACGCTAGATGGCTTCCAGTCTCGCAGAGCCTTTCCATGGTAACATAGTGCTAATGAACCGACTAGGCGTCAACCAATAAATGCACTGAAATACCAATGACGACTTGGGAATGCCCTGATCCATCACATTTTCAGGGTGTGATAGATAATGACTTGTGAAGCCTGTGATGACATGAATGCGCATATTTCAGGTTGAACCTGTCCGGGATTGAGTGAACTCGTTCCTCCAGATTGAAAGCAGCTGTTCTGAAACCGAAAAACCAGACAGTCCAGGGAAGCGCTCGCTTGAGTCAAAGTTCTGGTTTAAACCTAAACATATCCTCACCTGCTACTTGAAACAGGGCCCTGCACTTGGTGGTAAAATCCTGGTCTGATACGTTAGAAGACTCTGCTAAACTAACCCAAACATTTAAACAAAGTTGTCAGTATTTTGGCAATGTATTGCACAACACCCATGACTTTGTTTTGCGAACAATCAATTGGCAAATAGACTTCAGGCTCTGTTTCGAACTATAATCGTGGTTGCAATCTTGTCATGTCAAACTGGTCCTCTGGGGCCACACATTCTGCAGCCACAGAGGGGGAGACAACACAATAATGTTTCATACTTGCCTGGCTCAGCTGGCCATTTAAAAACAACAACAAGACACACAACAGAAAAGGAAGAGAACACAATGAGTAATAGTTAACATGCCACACGCTGCAATGACACACTGTGACCGCAGGGCGCAACAGTCATCGCCGAAGGGGGTTGACTGACAACGCGGCATGCAACTCGAGACGCAACGCGGTGGATTAGAAAAACAAAGTGAAATGCACACGGAGAAAGGGCATGCAAAGAATGAGACAAAGAACAGAAGTGTAAAAGACAGGGAGCCTGAAGCGTCGACAGAAGAAGACAAAAGGACGGCTGTGACAAAACAAATGAAGAATTGCTGTGGATAATAAGTTGCCAGCAGTGGTGGACATTTTCTGGCAAGGTTTTCCAGGCTCTAATGTGAAGCCAGAGTAACACCTATGATCAGCTGTAGAGCGCTAACATACGTAATGCATGTTAAGGGCACAATGGCTGACGTGAATAAACATGTGGTCCAAGCACCCTTTATATCCCGCGCCACCCCCTGGTACAACGAGTGTGACGAGTTGTGACCTAATGGCAGTGGTCAGGTGACTCACCCCGTTGTTTACGCTCTGAGCTGAAGACTTCCCCACCCGATACCTTTCGTACCTGGAGTGCGAGAAAAGACAGAATCAGATGGTGAAACTATCAGCGCATCGGAAAGCGTGCAAGCCACGGACCTCGAGCGGCTCCGTGGGTGAACTCTGACCTCTCGTAGCGGAGGAAGATGTTGTTGAGGTCGTCGTTGACGTGGAGCAGCTCCTCGGTGACCTCCTCGTTGGACACGCACGAGATGAGCTCCATGATGCGCTGCTGCATGACCCTGCAAGTTCTGTGCAGCTCCTGCACGCAGGACAACCCAAGCATTCACATAACACGGGGGTGGGGGGGTGGGACCTGGTTTGATCCACACTGTAAGAAGCCTTCCTGTAGACATACTTGAGCCTTAAGCCCCTACTGGCTTATCTTTATGACACTGTATCTGAATCCACTCCAAGTCTTCTTTTTATCCACTATATAGTTAAGTAGTAGTAGACATAGTGTGCACTCAAGATACCTTGAGCCCTTTCTAGTGGTCAGGGTGAGTAATTAATATGACCCTCCCCCATTTACAGTCATTAAACACCCGGATAAAAAGTACTTGACTTGAGAATCATCTGAATGATTATAGTTGTCGTATGCCGTACACCACACACACAAACACACTCATATGTCACACACACACACCTGCAGCAGCTGGTGATCTGAAGGGTCCTCCTGACCTGGCACCATCTCAGTTAGCATCTCTGACATCACCTTCGTGTTCCCACGCACGATGTCCAGCTCGCTGCGTAGCCGGCAGATCTGAAGAGACACACACATGTATTAAGTCTCACACACACACGCACACACTAACACACGCTGTGGTCAGCATGTTGCCGTGAGACTGCTTCACCTGTTCGGGGGTGGGGTTGATGGAGCCGGGGCCATGGATGACGGGGGCCTGGGCCTGGGGAGTGGTGTAGACGGGTGGGACCACGGGCACTGTGGGCTGGGCGTGGGTCTGGGGAGGCGGGGCGCTGTACTGGTGGAGGGCGGAGTCACCTTCAGGTGCGGACGCCACCTGGGGGAGGAGATCAGTGGATGGAATCCAACAGTCGTTTTGGAGGACTTAGCAAAGGGGTTCGTGATACAAGCAGCTTCTGTGCTGCAACGCTTCACAAATGGGTGGAGTCTATGATTCACTCGCCCTGGCAGTAGCGGTATTAGCAGTGTGGCAAGGCATTGCCACAAAACAGTTTTTGGCAGGGTCCTGTTAGGAAAATGTTACACTAATGTCTAATGTTACACTCTGGCTAATAAGACGACCATGATTAGGCAAGGATATAGGAAATGTGTCTGCAACAGTGATCTCACTTCAACAACTTCTGAAGTGAGATCACATCTGCATTTAACTAAACACAGAGGAAAGTAGGCCTCAATCTCTTGAGTGATATTTAGGGGAGGTTCGAAAAAAATCAATACACTAAATATCACAGTTTTATTATAGAGATTCATGGTGCATGTGTTGTATCGATTTTAATAGTTGACACATGGTTTGTGGCAGTTTAACATGTCTGGCTTAATTTGCGGGACCTAGTTGTCATGTCATTGTATTCATCTCCGCTATAACAATATTGTGATAGAGAGTAAAGCCAGCAGTTATAAGAACATTCACTCGACACTTTTCCAAATCAACTATTTTTTGTAACACATCCCATTACTAAGGAATCGCAATATATCGCAATAGCTTGAAATGTTATACTTGTAATGTGATGTGTATCGTATCGCCAGATCCTTGCCAATACCCATGTCTAGTGCTATTGCACTCTCACCCGTTGAGGCGTGTGTATGGGAGAGAGAGTCTCCAGCTCTGACATGGGGAACTCGATGCCTTTCCTCTTGAGCTCCTCATAGATCTGGACCACTCCGGTGAGATCCGGACTACTCCGGAACGCATCGGCCCATGCCTAGAGTAGGAAGCAACAGAGCTGAGTAGGTGAGCTGAGTATTGCGATCTACAATTATTTTCAATACTACTAGCTGGGATTTTGGTTTCTATACCAATCAATATTTTATTTCGGTACCTTACTTATGAATATGAGTGTAATCACATTTTTCAAACTTCTTTATTCTTTCATCCTGTATTAATATAAATCTGTGTTGACATTCCAAAATCAATCCAAAAGCAACATGAAACTGAGCCAATGCCTTGTACTGGCAGAATATTTCCCACCAACTCTGCTTAGACAAACAATACCCCAATGCATTCTGGGGCAATGCAATGGGTTTCGAAAGGCAGTGTGACATATGGGAAGAAATGGCAGTGTTAATACCATGCTCCATCAACTGAGCTATACAGGTTCACATTGAGCTAGGCAGGGCCAAAAACCAACCATAGCTGGTTAAAAGACCCAGAAGGACAAAAACTGTATGAAAACAACACAACACAAACAAAACGCTGACAGTGTGCAACAGTGAGTAAAGACTTGTTCTCTGGTCCTTGTTGCTGGCAGCCATGGTTGCATTGCATCAGTAAACCACATCTTATTAGTCGTTCAACTTTAACACAATGAGGATAACAGAGGCTGGATCAAAGAAAATGGCCTTAAAATCACTTCCAACCAAACCAAAAATAAGACGATCTGAATCCAAATTTAACTGGAAAATATTTTTCTCAGTTCTTTCTCAAGGGCGTTTGTTCTGCACAAGGAGGAAGGAAGGTCAATATTAAAAAAAAAAGAGCCACTCTGCAGGCCGAATCACATGATGTAGTCCCCAGAGGATATAAGAGAGGGGCCCACCTGAGCATGCCTCAGTTACCTGAGCTGCTGAATGGTAACTAGAGCCCTCTAGACTGAGGGCCGGGCGAAACCTATCACCCACACATCTCTACATGGGGACCATAGGACACCACCACCAGAACCCCAGACGCCACCTCATTAGAACCTTTTCTTACACTCAAAATAGCATTTAGCCATACTGTTCTATCGCACTGGGTTTTCGCTCTCTCAAGCTAAATTCTTCCATTTATTCAATGAAAAATACAGGGGCAAAAATGTGTGTGTAATTCCACTTGCTGCCAGTTCTCACTTAAAAAGATACTGAGTTACTATAACAGCTACCCAAAGACTAATACGTTACTTCAAGGTCTCTGACGCCAGCATAAATTGAATGAATGTAATCTTTTTGCATTATTATGTATTTATACCTGAATTAAGGCAAGCACTTTGTCTTGTACGATTGTTGGGGGGTTGTTCTTGGTGGAGATGATTTTGACCAGCACACCATCTATGAAGTCCCTGCTGGTGACGAGTGAGTGGAAGCGATGGCCGCAGTTCTTCACGCACGTCTCCAGGACCTGGAGCAGAGTGTACAATCATGTCTAATGTACGTTTTTTAGGTAATTTATCCAAAGCAACTAACAGCAATCTAAGATATATGTCATGACGGAGCAGGTAGGGTGTTGAGAGCACCTGGCTCAAAGATGTTTGGTTGGGCTGTGGACATAGGGGATCGAACCCAGTACCTTTCAGCTAGGAGTCGAACATCCTAGCCATCACACTATCAGTCCCCCTGTATGTAATAGTTAAACTCTAGTTAAACTCCTTACTCACCGTCAGGGCCAGCATCACTTCCCTATAGTTCCTGTTGCCATTCAACCTCTTCTTCAACGCTTTGATGGCATCCTTTGGCCTGCGCGAGCGCGCGCACACACACACACACACGCACACACACACACACACACACACACAGTGTGTTATGGCACAATGCTCTCGGATCAGGTGGAGAAATGATAACAGGTTCAGTGAGTATTATGGACTTTTATGGAACAGGTGAATGAAAATATGAGATGGAAAACAGGTAGATGTAACATGCGGTTAATGATTTATTTTCATCTGATGTAGCTGTAATTAACGTCACTGTTTTTAACCAGGACTCTCACACGTCCCTTTGCTGTATTCATCTTTTCAGATACAACTTTTTCAACAATCAAGTGTATTCATTTAACACAAGCTCCACTGTAAGCTTGATTTGTGTATTGTGACCTAGTTATAGTTGAGACACCTTCCGATAATTGAAGCAATTACATTTTTGTCCACTGCTATTTTATTGGGTGTATTTTTCCATGGTATAGGAGAGTAACCGAAACCAGTTCCCCTCCCACTTTTCAAACAAAATTTGACTTCACACTTGGAACTTTTTTTAAGCAAGGTTAATGGGACAGAGATAAAGAATGTAGCCCTTGAATAAATCCAGCAAAAACCAAAGGGAAGGTCTTTGGCCATGCAATGCCAAAGATAACGAGATAGTAATAGCCTGTGTGTATACTTCAGGGAGTGTTGTGTTTATGACAAAGGGCGACCGAATTATCAAATGACATAGGCATCAAATCATCCTAGCTTCTTACCCATCTTCCGTTTCATTAATAATGTCACATATTTCCATGTTGAGGGTCCAGTCCTCGCTTTGAAGAGCGCCATCGGTTGCTCTCTCTAGATAAAATAATGAATACAGACAAAACAGTAAGGCATGATTCAGTTTGAAGCTTGAGGCTGCCGTCACAATCTTTAATTGTAGCTAGCTTTTCTTATACTATGTAAGAGACCAGTGAGAGTTGCACTGTCCACATGCACATTTTGCATTCGTTTCCAAACAGCTAAATGGCAGTCAAAATGCACGTCTGCGTGTTATTAACTTTTATGTCAGAGGCAGTGTAATGACTGCTGTAAGGTTAGCACACAGCTAGGCAGCTAACAGTGGCTGTAAAGCTACAGTACTAATACACACACTTAACGCTAGCTAGATGACATTGGCTTTCCCCCCCAAAAAAATCACGCGTCGTTATGTGAAACGCTGATTTCTCACAAATGGTATCAAGCGAAACGGTTACGTACCAATACAATGCCCCACAGGAGTACTGTAAGGATTTCCTAATAGGAACTCCATCTTGCTCGACAATAAACAAGTCAGTCCATGGGATGATTGAGGCTGGCAAAATAAGACCCGCCCACACGTAAATTTCATTAGCCAAGAACAGAGCGATAGTCTACCAATAGAGACGAAGATTGGGCAGCCACAACGTCAATCACGAGTGAAGCGACTGTAAATAAAAGCTTTCCCGAGCGTGTCATAGACTGGGATTGTGTGGCTGCATGTCAGATTGATGCATGATTCTGTGCAGACATTTAAAATCATATAACTTACAAATCGAATAAATAATTTAAAAGCCCCACCCAACCGTATGATGAACGACATTGACAACGACCACGCAAGCGCAAAGACACGTATTTGTGGAGAAGGTTGTATTTATAAGTTGAGGATGGCAGATTTGTACAAGAAAATAAGAATTATACATTTGATCATGGGACTTTTCCAATATTGCAGTAATCCAAATATTTTTGTAAAAGAAAAAATAAGTGGAATTTGAGTAAACTTTACATTTTACCTCATCACAGCCCATGACCTTTATTTGCTAGAAAATAAGTCTGACAGAATTTGACTTGCATACATATGGTAGTATTTCAGTCCTTCTACACAATTGTTAACGAAGATGGTTGACAGCTGCAGAATGTAACACTGTTAAAGAATGCTGCGGAGATTATTTTTGGGATAATCGGGTTGGGTTCAAAACCGCTTCAGAATAAGTTACGGATGAGAAAACAGACGAAATGTTAGCCACACCGGGGAAAAGACTCACAGACAACCATAAAGCATTGCAGTTTACAGTTGGAAGTTTTGCTGCCTTGACGCCTGTATAAAAAAAAACATAATCAGCAGTCCTGCAGCAGTTTGCGTTTGACGCTGGAGCTTTCCGACG
The DNA here is from genome assembly GCA_026745465.1 of Lota lota. Taxonomy (NCBI): domain Eukaryota; kingdom Metazoa; phylum Chordata; class Actinopteri; order Gadiformes; family Lotidae; genus Lota; species Lota lota. The sequence continues at coordinate 3,016,962 of JACYXH010000292.1, read as the reverse complement.
AGAGCTGAACGAACAGCGCCCCAGCTGCCGTCCGCGCCCTGAGCTCGTACATGTCGTAGTCGTGACACCACTCGACACTACCCCATCGCTGAATCTGTAGAGAAGACACAGTTATAATTCCCTTATTGCTATTGAGTCATTATAGCAAACAACTTGGTTCAAAACCAAATTACAGTGAATTCATATGTGTGTCATTAACATGTAGGTTAGGAATTTTGCTCAAGATGCCTATTGGTAAACTGCAGACATTGGGGCTTGAAACAAGAACCTTTCGGCTGAGAATCAAACACCCTAACCACCAGACTTCCATGGCCCAATTATAATTAAAACGATTATGATAATGGCAGACTTGATCCAGTAGAATACATTCAAATCAATTCCGGGGATTATCAATCATCTCTCTCTCTCTCCTACCTGGTACTCCTCCTCGAGTCTGGACAGAAGGACTGCCTCCTCCACTGTCAGATGCCTGTCAATCATCGCCAGGGAGAGTACTACAGACTTTAGCTGGGTGATGACGAACTCCAGCCCTGGACAGAAGAACCCATGTTTCCGTGTAACTGCAAATGCTAGAAGCTACAATTCATTTAAATTAAACCTGCACTAAAATAAACATACAGTATTGTGGGAACAAAGCCAATAGCCTGAAGAAACAAAACCCATCCATCCACTGTATGTTTGTTTAGCCGTTGGACTATATAAACATATTCAGTGGTCGGGCTTGTTTAGCTTGATATTGCAATTTAACCTCACACAGGATAAGCTCTGAAATCGTTTTTTTTGTTATTATATCTGGGTACACAGCCAGATACAAATGCTAAACTAATGTAACACCCTTTCCCACTATGAGTTGTGCCTCCATTAACTCAATTACTAGTATAGCAGAGAAAACTTTCCATGTGGGGTGGATTCCACATCCACCAATCAGATTGGTAGTGGCCGAACTACGTCACTGAAAATCTGTTCAACTTTCCGCCAGCCTTGAGTGGCTCGCCAGTTTTGTAATCAGCCATGACTCCGCCCTGTCGCCATGAGTCGCCGCAATACCATCGGAAATGAATGGTCGCTAGTTCTTAAGTCGCTGTGCATAGTTTGTTGGCGGTGTGAATGCATCATCATTCATATTAAGCAATAATATCTTCCATATTCAACTGTGCATGGGTATACATTTCTGGGGGATTTCACTCACTTGCAGCAACACCACAGGTGCAACGTTACTGAACGGGGTTATAGTAAATAGCTAAACACCTAAAGAATCATTCTGTTGAGATATATTGTAGTTGTCGACTTATCTGCAAAACACAGGGTCCATTAAAACAACCCCAATACCAAACCATAGTTCGGTCAGGAATAAATGAACATTTGCTACAATAAAATTTTACTTTACCTGTGAGGGACCAGAAGTTGTAGGAGTTGAGATGCTGCCGGAATGTGTCTATGGTGGCCCCTGGGATCTCAGGACCCAGTATATTGTAGGAAGAGCCGATCACCACATTGTACCTGCAAACCAAACAGAGATTATATCAACTTGTATCCATCGTCAGGAAGTTTCCAATGATTTTAAATGAAGACTCATGAAAAGAATTGGAAACTTCATTACTGATATAACAGGACACCTTTGAAGAAATAAATGCAAAAATGTACCTTACGGAGTAGCAGAACTGACAAAAAATACTGCATGAGCGGAGACCTTATAAGTAGGTGGTAGCAAACCTGTTCTCAATCCAGTGCAGCACAGGATCCCATTCATTCCTTTGCAGCTCGACCAAGGCTGGAGGATCGTCTACTCTGTAACTTTATGGAAACAGCCATTTCAACCACTATTTTCTGGTCAAAGTTGTGCACTTATGACACGAGCAAGAATAGTCTTACAATGGGTGGAATGCTAAACTTTTTTTATATTGTCACATGCAGGTATGTAATTTGTCAAATGTGTGATGTGTTCATACACCACAGACTGCCTTTAGTTACCTCACTTACCAAGCAAGTTTTAGTTATTAGTTATTTTAACAGCCAACTGAAAAGGTGAAGGCGTAAGTAAGTAGTTTACCAGACAGTATCAGTCTCCACATATTTGAGAGCAGCAGTGATCATTTGCTGCTTGTCTCGATGTGTGGGGTTGTCAATAGCTGTGTTGCAAAGAGTGGTCTGAAAGGTAAAATAAAATTAAACCAAGAACCACATGTAATTCAATCTTTCCATTAGCCTTCTGATAGTGTCGTAGGCCTACTCCATTGTCAGGAGGCTTACCAAATGCATGGAGTAAAACTTGAGCGTGTCCTTCTGAGCATCCCACTCCGTTGCCACTGCGATGGCTAGAGCTTCGTTGGGGGTGGTGAACAGCTTCCCTCCAGGTGTTTTTAACTTCTTTCTGTCCAGATGAATCTCATACACGCCACCTGGAGAAATTAAACGTAGATCTTCACAATGACAACAAACCAGTCAATAAACATGTGTGATTTGATTGCCTGAGTCCAAACCTTCGCCTTGGGCTATGCTGACATCGTCGTAAAATTTCCTCCTTTCTGTAGACAAGAAAAAATAAATGAAATACATCTCTATCGCTGTCAAAGCAGTGGCAACCATTTATTTACGAGTACATTGCAAACACGAGACATATTCTTACCCGCCAAGGCAGTGGAGTATGCTTTGCGATGTAATGAGAAATTAGAGGTAGGATCTCTTGAACAATATTTCAGAAGGTTTCGGGGACTACCCAAGTGACATTGAAGTCTAAAAATGCTCCTCAACATCACTGCAGTCAATGTTGTGTTAGTCAAGTGTTAAGAAAATGATGCGAAGAACCAATGCGACAAATTAGACAACCTACAAATTACGAGCTTCTTCCTTTGCTGTCATAATATCCATAATGTCTGGGCAAGTGAATAATTTACAGAATAAGCTAATCTCATGTGCTGCTTATTGTTTTTTTGCTTGATTCATGTCACAAACTCAACGTCCTGTATGACATGAACGCCATGCGTTTGACCTTCCTTCTGCTCAGTTTGGGGTTAAATCCTAAATTTGCTGGGAATCGTAGTTCTTCCGCTCGTCACACATAACGAACCTTCAGTAACAAAAAACTACACGACAACATAAAACACAATGCTTCCGCAATATTAGCCAATGAGCTTTGGTTTCAAGACATGTGACATGTGTCAACTAATGAGAGGGGCGGATGCTGCTGTCTATGGCGGCGCGTCGAAGTCCTCTTACTTTTCTGGGAAATTGATACCAACAACATTAATAAACGGCCAGGGGATTTTTGAATGTTGGTGAACCACTTAATCTGGGATTTCAACACACCCTAATTCAGCATAGCGCCCGGACGGCCACTGACCACGGTCAGTGTGAAGCCCGTGATTGGAAAACCATGCCTGTTCCTGCCAGATACCTCAGCAACTATCCGGCCGTGGCCTTCGCATCCTCGGCCTCGCTTATCCCACCGCCGCCGATCAACACACGTCAGCCCGGCGTTGTTACTTCGCTCCTCTACAGCGGGTCTAGGTTTAGAGGCCACCAGAAGAGTAAAGGCAACTCTTATGATGTAGAAGTTGTTTTGCAGGTGAGATTACCAACATATATTTGATCTGGCGGACTGTCAGTTTACGAGAAGCAATCGCTGAGTTGTCAAACTGTCGGGAGTGATTGACAGCTGAGCAGTGGCTAATGGTTGTATGTCACTGAGCTTGTGTTTGTCGTTTAAATATCAGTTGATTTGGTTGAATACAGCATATGACAAGGTTTGATCGCATTTGTGGTTACTGGTACAAATCGTGCTACAACGAATGAATCAGCCACGCACTGTATGCTTAGTCCCCTGGCGAATATTATGGACATGATAGTGTAGAACAGTCAAATTCCACTCAAATTGTGTGGATGAGCCAACAATAACATTAAGCACGCAACATTAACATTTTTACTTTTTTCATATTGCTCCAAAAAAGCATGTGACTATGGAGGATTCCTTCCTGTGTGGCTACTTGAAGATAAAGGGTCTGACAGAGGTGAGGAAAGCACCACGATCCTATCTGTATTCCTTTTTATATAGTGTGTGTGTGTGTGTGTGTGTGTGTGTGTGTGTGTGTGTGTGTGTGTGTGTGTGTGTGTGTGTGTGTGTGTGTGTGTGTGTGTGTGTGTGTGTGTGTGTGTGTCATTTCTAGTTGAATTTATAGCCTTGGTTCTCACAAATGGAGATCGGTCTTGACTGGAATGGAACTCTAATTATGTCCACGATTTGGTTGTTGTTTAGGAATACCCAACCTTGACCACATTCTTCGCTGGAGAAATTATCAGCAGGAAGAGGCCATTTCTGACACGGAAATGGGATGCAGATGAAGACGTGGATCGAAAGCATTGGGTAAGACCCAACTTCTTGGATTTGTTGATTTATTGCAGCCAATAAATCTGTACATTGTCCTTCCACTTCTGATTTGTCTCACCGTGTTTTTTTTCATCGGAAAAATCCAGGGCAAGTTCCAAGCTTTCTACCAGTATGCAAAGACCTTCAACTCAGATGAGTTTGACTACGAGGAGCTGAAGAATTCGGACTACATATTCATGAGGTGGAAGGTGAGCGTCCACCTTTTCAACCAGGGTTTCTTGTAAGGATCTGTATTCAAAATGCATTCAATATATTTCCCTGTCCGAATTTGAATAGATTTCACTATGTGCGTAGGAAGTCTGATTTGGATGCCTAACTAAATATGTAAATTTGATAAACAGAACGTAGACTGATATTAAGAAAAAGCGCAGCAATCCAGGAGGTAGCACAGATTACGGGTTAAATCTCAAACTCCCCTTAGCCACCCATTCTACCCGCTCCTTCACTTAAACAGATACAGCTAGGGGTTTAGGTTACTCCGCTGATTGAACTAAACAGTTCATCCTCTCCATCCACCCCCAGGAGCAGTTCCTGGTGCCTGACCACACCATCAAAGACATCAGCGGGGCTTCCTTTGCCGGATTCTACTACATCTGCTTCCAGAAGTCAACGGCAACCATTGAGGGTTTCTACTACCACCGGAGCTCTGAATGGTAAACACACAGGCACTCGGGTGACTGACTGACTGAGAGAAGTGCTCATGTTTAGATGTGGGTTGAAGAATGCATGAAGTGTACTCTCTTCACCTTGTGAAGAGATGCTGCATGCTGCTTTGCTGAGGGACCTTTCATGCAAGGTCGCACAAGTTGTTGATAATACTGGCATTTAAACCTCATTCATTCCTAATAATCAGCAAGTCTTTGCCAAAGGATGATGCCAAAGGAGGTCACCTGTGTGGTGCGTGGAGTAGGTCACTATGCACGTAGTTGTAACAGTAGATAAGAAGTTATAAAGAGTCCGTGAGACAAATTGATGCAGTCAGATATTTGGGCCTGTCCTCAGAAAGCCAAAAGCCGCCCATCAGAACTGGCCTGCTTTATTATTTATTATTTATTTGTTTATAGGGAAGAATTCCCTGGATGTATTGACTTGTGGATGGGTTAGTTTTATTCCTAAAACTAGTTTTTATTTTTATTTTTAATAGCAGTAGAAAACTAACATAGTGTAGGTTTAAGCACTGGGCTTTTATGTAGAAGCCAATAATAGGCATAGGGTGGTAATGATACATAAAAGCATGTTTTGTGAAAGCAGGGGGATTATATAACTTTTCTGATCTGGGATGATGTATGTGGATACTGTAGTCTAACGGGGCAATGTAGTGTAATGGTTAGTGTACAGTATAATGCTGATACAAGCCCTCTCGTTTTCCACCACACAGGTACCAGTCCCTGAACCTTACCCACGTCCCGGAACACAGCGCTGCAATCTACGAGTTCCGGTGACCCTGGCCACCGTGGTTCTGTGACCCGACCTCAGGATTAAAGAGCAGGGGGAGGGCTTATAGACACTACTGATGGGAAGAAGGGGCGCTAGAGATGGAGGGCTGAGGATGGGTGGGAGGGTGATCAATGGAAACGGTTATATTTTCAAAAATAAATAAATCTATAAACTATTGATAATGATACGAAAAGGACATGCCCCTGCCTGCCTCGGATTGGCCAGGGTGGGGGGGGAGAAACTGGACTACTGGTTGGATTAACCTGACACTATCCACACAGTGGATTATGAACAACCTTTTCTTTTTTTAAGAGTAGATGTGGATGGAGAAGTGGGGATGAGCTATCGTGAAGAAGGACAAGATCAGTGTTGCTGCATGGAGGGAGGATGCAAAGTGCGACCGGAGTGTTTTAAAAAATAGTGTTATTTTGTTTTTTGCTTAATTTTCCAAGTTTGGATTGTAATAATTTCTCATGGGCTTTCTTCACCTTCTTGTTTTTTCTCCAAGGGGTCTCGGAAGACTTTGTGAAACCACTTTTTGGATTTCATTTTGTTTGCTAGCCGAGATTGCGTCAGTTGTTCATTGGACCCATGCGGAAAGAGTCCTATGTGGTCTTAGACTGGTCTTTTAAATGAAAAAAGCAAACATTTTAAGGACACTAAATAAATCTATGTTGTGGAATGAAGAAGAAAAAAAAGTTTTAACAAGAGTTCATAGGTAGAGCTTTTCACAATGGTGGATTGGCGCTTTACTGACTTTATAACAAAAAATGACAGTATTTTTTGTAAAGATATCTGGTTTATATTATCGTCTACAAAGAGATTTTGTTATTCCTTCCTTCTCAACAGCCTCGCTTATACACACTTTTAATTTCTGTAGACTACGTCATGATTTCATATTCCGATTTTTGGACACGTAGTGATCCAATGAGCCAGATCCTACATCCTGAGGAGGTCCCCGATTGGCCATGTTCCCCAGGATTTATTCATAGCTAAAATCCCGAAATGCAAACAACAACAGCAATCAACACTGATGACGTGTCGTCACGTCCTGACGTCAAGGCCATGTCCAATTTGAACCTATCCGACCTCTTAAAGGTGCTGTAGGTAAGATCTAAGAGCCATAACATAGCCACCGATCAGCTATTAGTGAGGATATGTCTGACTGACTGCGCCTGCCTCCCTTCTGCTTTTTTCTGCTCTCTACGATTCTCAAGTCTTACCTACAGCACCTTTTATTGTCGAAGTAAAATGACGAGAGTAAGTCCCGAGAGCTCCACGACGGACGTTGAGACCGCTTGAAAAGAAAGTTATACAATTATTACAGTGTTTAAATATTCAATTGACTTATGTGTTTGCGTTGATGTTTAAGAGTTGCGTTGAGTGTTTGGCATTGCGAGGGAATACTGTGTGTACGGTTCGACATTTGCTGGAACACGCAACTCCAAAATCCATGGGTTTTTCTACTGGCGAGCCAAAACATAATCACATCAAAGTATTACACCTTTTTAGTCATGTTCTCCATCCAGGGGTTTCGCCTGGTGAACAAAGAGCCTTTCTTTCTGTTAACTGTTCTACATAACATCTCCCCCCCCCCCCCCCCCCCCCCTATTGTTTATATATATACACACACACACACACACACACACGCTTCAAACTATGCAACAGTATCAGCGTAGCATTCTCCAAACATTAGCTCATGTTTTCAGAGACAGAGTTTATTATATCCTTATAGTATAAAGAAGAAACATATTCAACAAGGCAATGTTTCGTTTTTCTTTTTCGGGGTGTGTGAAATTGCCTTGTAAGCAATTATTTTTCCCTCCCCCTGTTCATTTTCCCTTTATACGTGATGGTGCCATCTTTTTAAAAGAGTATCACAGTTTTATCTGAACAGCTAGAGAGTATGTGTGGGAACATCGCTTGACGTGACTGATGGCGTGGCTGTGCAATGGATTAAAAAAAACATATCTAAACAAGATGGATGAGTCTTCATTGTCTGTTGTTGTATTTACATTTGCTATGACTGATAATTGTGTATATAAAAAGCGAATGTGGTGAAGCGAAATATAACAACCTTTGCCTCAAAATAAGTACTTAATCTAATATTTAATATATGTATTTGAATATCAAACCTGGGCCGGCCTATGAAAACGAAAACACCATGTCTAACTAACTGCTGCCCTCTACTGTCTGCTCCAGAACATCCAGCTTTGGCTCTACACAAAATGCCTTAGCTGAGCCATTGCGATTATTTGGAAAATAGTACATAGTTTATCTCGCCTTCTTTACAAAAAAAGTGAGCATTTTGAGAGCTTTTCAGAATATATATATATTACTATAGGCTATTGTGTAATGTCTCTACATCGTATTTAGGACAGGATTAAACATTCATCATAAAATATAGCCTAATATCGCCATTAAAATAATTTACCTTGCAGCACTGCTTGCATTGTTTATCCTAGAACATTAACACTTTTTAGATTCAAAGTAAATACAAATAAAAGCTAGATTTGTGTTGTGTGATAGAATATCATTTTACTTAACTGGCTGGTTTGCAGCTATGGTAATTTGGGTTTTGCCATGAATAATCAAATGAATAGTGTCAACAATAGAAATGTATAAATATTAAATAATTGCTATTGTAACTTTTCATCCATAATTATTTGATACATGAATTATAATTATATTATATTATTTACAAATACATTTATAAATAATATAAAATAGTGTATATATAATATAAAATAGTGTGTGTGTCTATATATATATATATATATACAAAAAGAATGCTATTATTTCATGTCAGGAAACAATCATGTATGGCTCTCTATGGAAGAATGTGGACCATTGGGTGAGCCAGGATATCCAAGACGTTGGTAAACTGGATTGAACATAACCCAGTCACCCAGTTCTTTAATTCTGTCTTCAATATAATAATCACATATTTGGTGTAATCATCTAATCATATAAGGATTCAATAGAAAGAGTAAAAAATAACTTCAGATCACATGATTGAAACCCTCCTTTAGACAAACAAACCACAATAACACCCCAACTGAAGTCATTTGACCTTTACAATGATGTACAAGGAATAACTGTAGGCTAACCAGGATTAGGCAATACTGTTGCTTTTGCAATCTACGTCATTTTGTTATGCAATGCAACGTTCTGTGCATACTTTTTATTTTCCTCCTGCCTTATAGTAAATGGATCAGTCATCATATGCTATGACCATTATTTAACCAGGAAGCAGGAAAATCCAGCTCAGCTGGGCTTTAATACAATCATAATCAGTGACGATTCTAGAGTCTCTTGGGGCCCTAGGCAAAAAAATCCAATGGGGCCCCTACAACCAGTGTTCATCACCATTATGTTATTAATAATGTGACACCAACGAAAAATGTACAAAAACAGGGTATATAGTGTCATAAAGAATCTTTAGAGGGCATGGCATATGTTATAAATTAAAGTGGAATACTTAGTTTTCACTGGTGATCGTAGAATTAGAATTCCTCAAGTTCTACATTCAAATGTTGTCTTTGGACATAGCTTTCATCATTCATAGCTTATAGCTTGGACACAACTTTCATCAGTTACGTTACAGAAAAAGCTATTATCTAACGTTAGCTGTTTTTTCCCTTCCATATCAATTCATTACATTTTGTGCCTTCAATAATGGCATGAGATGAATGATTATGAAGATTCAGTGCTGTACTAGCCTAATATTCGCTTTCTTTCACCCTGCTTGCTAGCAAGTTAGTCGACTCGGACACGGCCAGCAGACCTGGTCCAACAGTTAACCATTAACTAACAAAAAAACGTGAATGAATAAACACCATTAGTCTCTAGCATTCAGTTATTTATTGCTGTACTTGATTTTTGAAATTGGTTCAGTATTGAGCAAGAATGCTGTAGCCATAATCCATAAAAAAGGGCTGCAATGCAATCCTTGGGGCAGTAGTAATGGATAATGTACCTCTACGTTGCTTGTGTTGGTCACTGACAGACTCAGATTATATTCTAACATTATGGCAAGGATCCCTACAGAGAAATTCAACTTGTTTCTTTAACTTTCACTCAAAAGTTGAGTTGTTGTAGGAAGAGAAAGGTGGAAACGTGAGTGAGAGCTGGAGAGAAGAGTTTTTTTGTGGTGGACAACAGAAAGCGTATCTTATTGTTATCTAAAACATTTGGGTGAAGGTGAGTTACGATTGTAATGACAATTGGGAAAGATCCTGCAACAACTCAACACTGGGATTTCAGAGGGATCTTTTCCATAACGATAGAATATAATCTGAGCCTGTCATTGCTAAAAATAGGCACTTTTAGAGAACGTTCATTGACCGGGCATAATTGCCCCCCCAAGGATTACAGTGCAGCCCATTTACGCGGATTGTGGCTGCAGCGATGTCTCTCAATACTGGACCAATTTCACAAATTGTTGTCCACATTAGTCCCTTAGACCCAAAATGATCAGAAAATGGGTGTCAAGTTGAAAAAGCCCAGAGTTTTCCTCTAATGTGCTATGCTGCAGTAAAGAAATACATCTCCATAATCCTTCCTCCTTCTCTGCTCCTTAACAACGTTGGTCATCCAGGGTTACAATCTAACAACCAAAATAAAAGATGACAACAAAGAAGGTAGTGAGCAGGACAATCCCTATTTTATGGAGGCCTCTCATGTTTAGTCCAGGTTCGGGTTCAAAAGGTTCAAAGGAAGGGAGGAGTGGATTTCTAATGATATTTAGTTTGTTTGCATTAGTCCAGCCAGCCCTGCTTTCCTAGAACAGGTCATAAATCAAGGCATAATTGGCCCTGACTATAAACGATGGCGCTACTTCCTTAACATCCAGATAACAATCGTCCAAAGCCTTCTTGGAAGCTTTGGACGATTGGCTCTCCGGGAAGCACCTGTGTGCGTGATTTACTTGAGGGGAGCGGTCTATTCTAGCTAATGATGCCATTCATTGGCTTACCCAGTGGTTAATGCCCATGGCACTGCGAGGAACAGAGCCCTCTGATTGAATCAAACTTAATTTATAGAGTAGACTTTTCATTGGAAAAAGATCAACTACAATATGTGACAAGTGAAACACAATAGGAACAAGAAATAAGTGTAAAAAACACTACAAACCAGAGGTACATTTGAGAGGTAATACTTAATGGTACTCAATGAAAAGGTCACACTAATTGCCTTTTTTCACCAAATAAGTTCACACTTCAAGTTCAAGGAAAACTTATGTTTGGTCGAAATGCTCCAGATGGTTCAAAATGAGGTGCGGGAACGGAGCATGATCCATGTTGGGGGAGAAGGGGTTTGTTGTGGTTTGGAGAAAACTCAACAGAAAAGGTAAAACCTACTGACGGACAGTGATCTCCTTAGATTTATGTCTGCCAGAGAAACTGAGGGCATCACATTTCCAAATTCCGAGCATTTGGGCATTTAATGTACGTAATCTCCGAATCCATCTGTGACCAATTACGTGTGGATTTTTGGATTTACTATTGAATCAGAGCCATCATGAATGTGCCATTGACGCACGTACCGGCGTCTTGCACGGTTCAGATAATTACTCTGTGACTATAGGTATTGCTATGGGGTGTTCATACTTGTTTTATTCTTCTTGGGCTGACCGGGAAATATGCCTACTGGGAATGAGCTGCAAGTATGACATAATCTTTGAGAAATCCCCTTCTTCTGTACAGAAATATCTGGTATTTGGTCAATATAAACAGCAACAGGTTTTTTCACCTCAACTGTATGTGTACATGTATGTACATTTCAAACTGTAAAGCTATGTGCTTGTATTATATTACTTTGCCAATACTCAATAATTGATCATTTAATCCTAATCAATAGGCTTTTTGATAATATTTAAAACATTTAAACATTTAAAATATAGACATTACGTATAGAGAGCAGTTAGTTACTGTAAACTGAACGTTAAACATTTTGTTCATTCTTTCGAATGTTTTCCTTCATAACCTGTCATCTTGTGGTAATAAACCTTATCAGAGAAGAAGAGAAGTGCAGAGAGGTGTGTGTGTGTGTGTGTGTGTGTGTGTGTGTGCGTGTGTGTGTGTGTGCGTGTGTGTGTGCGCGTTTCTGTGCATGTGTGTGTGTCTGTGCATGTCTCTGTATGTCTATACGTGTGCATGCCTGCGTGTGTGTGTGTTTGTATGCACTCCTATGCATATGTTTGCTTTGTTATGTGTGTGCGCCTATCCCTCTGTATGTTTTCAGATTAGGCCAAAAAAAGGGGAGAGCTGAGGTGGGGCTTAGGTCTCCAGGTGTTCCTTCAAAGCCAAGGTGGGGGGGGGGGGGGGGGGTGGAGGATGGAGTGTCTGGGAGGGGAGGCAAGATGTGTGGGGGCAGGAGCTGCGGTCTCACATGCGGGACTATCCCACATGTGCATCTGAAGCATCCCAAGAGGCCGGCGGTGGCTCCTCTGAAGTAGTGCCAGGACTTTATCTCATGCACACACGCCCGTGCAGGCAAACACACACGCACAAATACAGGACCGGGAAAAGGTCAGGGCCGTCCAGTATTCTGGTGAGGGGAGGTGACGAGGGAGGGCATGATGTCAACGCCAGGGAGTAATCCTGCCCCATGAGGCTTCCAGGACTATATCTTCCAGGATATCTTGAATAAGAAATTGGTTTGACCTTGACGACCATGTACACTATATCACCAAATCTATATTGTGAAGATCAAGATGAAGACTATTTGCGTCTATATCAAACTGTCTCCTCCTCGCTCTTTCTTCCTCTCTTCCTCTCCTTCTCTTCCCGGTTCTATGAAAAACCAACCACGCCACATAATGGAGGAGTCGTGTTACTGGTACCACACAAAGAAGTCCTTTGAAGAGATTGACAGACTAATAAAGTGTGTGTCAACTTCACGGTGCCCAAGACTCTGACCACACCTATTGTCTCCAGGTGAAAAGGGTCTAGACTGGAGAGACCTCCGCTGTCTCTGTCTCTCCCCTTTGCCTTTTCAAAGCCTTGTTGGCCAATGATAAAAAATAACAATGTCACAAAGCTCTAGCAGGACAGACACTGTCGGTAAGTCGAAAATGTTCTTCCAGGAAATACAGCGGTGATGTTTATGCAGAAGCTTGTCCTTTTGAAATATACATTATGTAAAGGATTTTGTTTTCACCCACCCACACACACACACCCATATGGTTTCTGCTTAGGTAAATCCAGTGGCCATGCATATTTTAGATGAATGGTGCATTTATTCTGGAAAAATTTATTAGAGAGTGTTTGTGTTTGCGTGTGAAGTTGGGTGTGAGTGTGCACGCGTATCCGTGTGCATGTGTGTGTGTGTGTTTGTGTACAATCGTGTGTATGTGTGTGCAGGCATGTGTTTATCACGAGTTGTCATTAAATAGATAGGACGGACAGAACAATGAACAATAGGGATTATTACATAGCCGCTGGTCACGTAGATGTGATTTGTTTTATGAAAGTATCCTGGAAAGAGAAGGCTAATAATTAAAAACACTTGGATCACGCATGGCATGATTTGGGTTGTCCCTCCCTTTAACAAATAGTTACACTTGGGTCTGCATGGTCTCTGGTTTTAAAGCTGTGTCTTAGTTTCTGGTTAACATTAATCTGGCCATCGATGAAGCTCTGCACGGGCACTGGCTCGAAGCTTTGCTTATTTTTCCTTTTGAGCCTTTTAAATGAACTGGTGTTATTAATTTATATGTAGTACATGTAGTACAAATATATTGATTTCCATTAATTAAATATAGGCCAATAATAGTGTAGACTACATAGTTAAAAAATAAATGTAAAGCCAAATAATCGAATCTTCAAATGTACCCTATAGTTTCCCATTCCCTTGTTTTTAGTAGGCACAATTTTGCAATATATTCCCCAGTAATGAATTATCTTTGGAGATTTTGCCAACGAGGTTGTCGGTTGTTTATTTTCCGCAAATGAGTAAGGCAAGTCTGAACTTCTTAGAAAACGTCTGCACATGTCCTGTCCTGCAGTGTGGCATAGAAGGCGTAGAGGTAGAATAAATAAATAAAAATAAATAAAATGAACAAAGGACAGAAGTTATAGGTAGGCCTATATTTCACCTTATACAAACAAAAAGAAAACTACTACTCAAACCAACTAAATATAGTTTAGTTGGTTTTTATAGTATAGGCCTAACCATCACCAGTCTTGTTATTTCTTGGCAGACACGCTCACTACATTTGGCTCCGCCCTTCGGACGAGGGCACTATATGTACAGGTCTTCAGTGGCGCAGACAGCACAAGCCAACCGAAGTGAGTCACGGTAGAAGAGACGGAGAGAAATCGAGCCATCCCTCTGTACTACTTTCATCGCGATGGTCAATCAACAACGGCACGTCATCCGTTCTCGCTTGATCGGGGTGATGATCCGAAATGCGCCCAACATTAAGGTATTTTGTTGATCTTGTATGTATTGAAATTGTTGTGGATTAATTTATTCTTTAATTTATATTTAATTACTTAAAACATATTTTGCATTATCTTCTCGAAAACATATTATGGAGCCATTCTAAATGACGTCTTTTTTAATGTATATATTGTTTGTTTTGTAGATGTATATCGTATCTGTTTTATGGTCTGATGAGAGTGAAGTGATCATCTACAGATCGTTCCAGGAATTTCAAAAGTTCCATGTAAGTACAGTTATTATAAAGGATCAAACGTAGGGGCAAAATAGTGATTATTTTCTTAATGTATGCCCATTGGGAAATGTATCAATAGGGTTGTGGAACTTGTATAACCCTCTATTTGGTTCGTCTTTTCATTTCACCAGGGACAACTGAAAAAGAGGTTCCTACTTTTGAACCCTCTCAAGAAAAGCGAAAGAGTCATCCCGAAATTCAGAGGTAATTGTGTTTGTTTTCTGATGAACTAGTTACAAGTGCGCAAATCTAAAGCCCGAAACTTGCTCCATTTTGTCATTTCGTTTCGTTTTCGTTTACCTGGTTGCCAATTGCAAATTTGTATGGACGATTGCAAGTGTTTTCCTGCAGTGTTACTGTGGGCCTACTTTAGACAGCTGTATAACAAGTTCAAACGAAATGAGGACAACTCATGGTCGTTTACGTGTGGCGGTGAAAGACGTGACTCGGCAACACGTTCGGAGGGGATTCGTGTGGTAGCCTACAATTTGCTTACATTGGCCTACCTACCTCTTGCAGCTTGTCAAGGCTCAGTCAACTTGATATAACTTCACTTGTATGTAGCATCTTGATTCATAGTTGGTTTTAATAGCGTCTTCCCTCTGCTCAGCCCGCGCCATTAAAAGCAGGATGCAGCAAAGCGGTTCAAGGAAATCCGTCCATCGTATGAAGTTCCTTGACGACTACTGTACCGAACTTTTGCAATGCGACCCCTCCGTCAGCCAGTGTTCAGAGGTCAATCAGTTCTTCACGTGCAAAGATCATGACCTGCAGCCAGACTTCACCAAGAATAGGTAAGTCCATGCTGCGTAATTCAACTGGTTATGACACTACCTATTGCGAATTGGCATAAATGCATCGTCTCAAAACTAAACTGTGGTCCAATGGACTCTACCTCTGTGTTAGCATCATGGTGCTGCCGTCGGGCGACCTCTCTAATTGGCAAGGCGGAGGTGTGGCTGACGTCACCAGAGAACATTCGGGCAGTGTCACCTCTCCAATTGTGACCCAGACGTACCGCTGCGTGGCTGCATACGAGACGAAGGACACAAAAAACCGTCCCTTTAATGTGGTCCACAACGAAGTCCTGGAGGTGCTCATCAAAGACCCTGCAGGTTAGTACTCAGACTGCCAGTAAACAAATACTGACATATTAAATTGAATAAAATACTATTTCAGGGCGGTCACTCATCACTCATCACACACACACACACACACACACACACACACACACACACACATAGAATTAGCACTTGTGGTATGATAAGCATTGTGGTGTTGTCGCTGTCTAACCTGCCGATGCTCTGGCAGGGTGGTGGCTGGTGGAGAACCAACACAAGCGTCTGGCTTGGTTCCCGGCTCCCTACCTGCAGATGTTTGAGGAGGACAGCAACAACAACGATGACGACCACAAAGACTTGGAGGACGCTCTCCTGGAAGGAGGTGCGTTATTTTCCCCACCCAACCGGCGTTGTTATACAAAAGAAATGGCAGACCGCCATTTGGCAGAGCGCGCTCCACTCATTGAGCTGCACGTTTCTAGCGTTGCACAACCGACTCACAAAAGAACAAACGACAAAAGAAACATTGTTGGTCTTCCACCTTTTCTCTCTTTCTAGGAACCACCTTGTACCTCGCCGTACGGACCTACTCCGGCCAGAAGCCCGACGAGGTGTCGGTGCCGATCGGCTCTGTGGTGAGCGTGCTGCAGATGTCCAAGGATGGCTGGTGGCTCGTCAGGTAGGTCCGACGCGATGACGGGCATACAGACCTGCTAGTGCCCATCCCTAGCCGTGTGGATGGAGCAAGGCCAGAAAATATTCAACTTGCGATCGGGAATGTGCGGTTTCATGTAGGCGATGCTGTCCCGAGAGGCATTGTTATCGATGTCGGTTAAGGGCCCGAGGGATTAGTCACTGTAAATGAGCTGGGGGTTGGGTTTCATGGAGATCTGTGAACGGAACCCACGATTGCAACATGATGGCCGCGTTGTCATTTTCTCAGACAAAACATAACATAACGCAAGAAAACAGGATTTGACGCAACAGTATTTTTTAGTACAATTATACAGTATATATTGTGTGTGTGTGTGTGTGTGTGTATGTATATGTGTATATATATATATATATATATATATATATATATATATATATATATATATATATATACACATATACACATATATATATATATATATATATACTGGCACAAAGTGAATACCTACATAAATGTGAGGAGTGGCAGAGTTTTTGTAAATTGTATATCATGTAAATAACAAATGTATAATTGTAAATGTATATCACGTCTGTCTTCATTCTTCTAAAGCAGAGAGACACCATTCCACATCCCCACCAATTTGCCAACATCCCTGATTCCCACACTCTGCATGTGGAAATGTTTTGTTCACTGTGTCTGCGTGTCTTTTAGGTACAACGGCAAGGCGGGCTTCATCCCCTCCATGTACCTGAAGCCGTACAGCAACCCCCAGGCGTGCCTCCACAGCCTGCAGAGAAAGCTGTACTCCTCCACCCTCAACCTGGCCTCCCTGGCGCTGGGGGAAGCCCAGACAGGCGGGAGTCCTATGCCCAGCCTGTCTGAGCAAAGGGACCTCAACGGCGACAGCCCAGGCCAGAGGTCGGGCCAACGGGAGATGATGTTGCGGATGCGCAAAGCCCGTTCGCTGGACGTGCTGTCCGAGGCCGACCATGTCGGCCCCCGCGGTTTACGCAGCTTCTCCCTTGATGAGTGCGCTTCGGCGCCGAGCGGGAATGCCGTGCGAACCCAGGCCTCACCTCGTCGCCCCCGGGGATACTCCACCACCTCCGTCGTCAGCAAGCTCAGTACCACCGACTCGCGGCTCTCCTACCGGTCCACGTCGACCACTTCCATCTCTCAGTCTTCTGGGTCAGTGCAGGGGGCCCCTGGGGTGGTTCCCACGGTCCCCACGGTCCCACCCAGACCCAGGGACCAGGATATCCTGACCAGGTGCACCACCATGACCCGCAAGGCTGCGCTGGCCTCCAGGAACCGGCTGCTGCACGACCAGGAGGTCCACATTCAGTCCCGCTGAAGCACACGCACACGGTGGTTGTTTCAGGGTGGACGGAGACTGTGGCCGCATGTCTTATGGAGCAGACGGAGCTAAATCGACCCTATTCCGATTATTAAATCAAATAGTTTTTCAGATTGAGCCTCTGATAATAGTGTAGACCTGACTATATCCATTACTCCAATAAATGTAGTTGACATTTATTAAATGATAATGAATATCTGAGAACATATAGGGTCACTGGGATCCTCTGATTAAGAGCTTTTTTCTGTGGCATGAAACAGATGCAAGAAAAAAAGGACCCTTAAACTTTAGGAAGATTTTGAAAAGTCACTAGTATAAATGCTTGTAGAAGTTGATCTGGTGGGTTCCTGTTTTACTGGTGAACCTCAGGACTGTATTTTAGGATTGTATCACTGCATAATAACTGCACTTTTTTATACTCTTTAGTATTAATGTGAAGATTGTATGACATTCATGTTTCTGTGGCCATCAACTGCATTATATATATATACTGCTCAAAAAAATAAAGGGAACACTTGGAGTTACATTGTGTTGTTTAAGTGTTCCCTTTATTTTTTGGAGCAGTATTTGTATTGCATTGTATTTCTCTTCAGCACATAAACACTTTCTTTACTTATAATATTAAATAAAATGAGATGGCATTCAATAAACGTTTAACTGAATAACAGTTACTTAAGTGTGTATACTATTTGTGCCTCCAAACTTACTGTATATTGTGTTATTTTCTCAATGTTTAAAATTAAAAATGTGTTATAAATCATAGAAAAATGACTATGCTTTTTCATGTCACGTTCTCTCTTTCAAGTATACAATCACACTTCACACCATATTCCCCATTGATTCATTGCGAATGCCATCATGTTAAAAAGTAATGATAGAATATCTGTCTGGTATTGCATGTTTCCACATATCCAAATTGAGAATCCAACCATCTAAACGAACATCTGGCCATCTCTCAACTTCTCTCTCTATATATATGGCATCCGTGATATTGATTCAGTTTCTAGACTATGTATGTACTGCTGGCTAAACAAACATAAACGCTCCGTTAACCCAGATTTGAGCTTATACTGTAGTGTGGCTAGGTTAGTTGTATGATGTTGTCCTATCTTTTTATCTACTCATTGATTCCTGTAAAATCAGACAGCCTAACTCCCGTAAGAGTGATAACACACGATAGTTGCAGAGAATGTGTTATTAAACCATAAATGTTACGTTTTACAAACACGGACAGCAACACTAAAAGAAGCACATTTCTTTATAGCCTGCAATGGCTTAATGATGTCTTGTCACCTCAAGGACACGGGGAGATAATGACTCAAACAGTAGGCATACGTGCTGGTAGACATATCTGTTGATATCAGAGTCTTTATTTATTCTGGCCAGTATCTATCACTTCCCATAATATGCCCATGTAAACAAAGGTTGGGCCTAGTTTGAATTGTTAAATCTGTTTGTAAGTGAGTGTTTTGGAAGTGCCCAGTGAGTCACTAAAAAAAGGCTGACAACAGAAAGTGATCATAAATAATTATTGTATACAATTTCCGTTTTTGTTTCAATTCTTTATGTTTTAATAATGTAATATATCTTACAATATATAAATAAGTAGATTTAAATATGAAGATATAAATGTAAACTATCTCAGAATTTGTGAAGGTCGGAAGCTCTGGTCAGAATACTTAATGCTAATGTTTGATGTGACCATTAACCTTATTTAACAGAATATCTCAAAATGCATTGAGAATTGTATTTTGTACTGCTTTAGTGGAAGAAATAATACAGTACAGTCACAATTGTTTGGGAGGTTTTCATGTAAAAATAATTACAAGAATTAATGTCTACAAAGTCTCAATGTCTCTAGACTTTTATTCAACATCTGCAAATACACTCAAAATGGCATTCATCTGTAAACAACCAATGCAGCAAATATAGGTCAATTTTAACATGTAAACATTAACAGAAGGCATCACTATAGTTAACTCATGAGTCACTTTAACAGTCAATTGATTTTTTGAAAACACTTTACAATAAGGGTAGATTCATTTACCCTTTATTAACAATACCTAATTAGTTAATGCAGTAATAAGCATTATTATAAAGCATTAGGGGGGCTAGGGTTAAGTTTAAGGGCAGGGGTATTAATTAATGTATAAATTAATACCTTAGTTAACATGAACACCAATAACTTAGCTAACGTGAATATCATTAGTAAACATGAACACCACTAGTAAATTATTACTACCATTAGTTGACTACTTATAACTGTTAGTTAAGGCTTATTACAGCATTAACTAAAGTTGATAAATGGTTAATTAATCTACCCTTATTGTAAAGTGTTACCAATGTATGTAAATAGACTGATTAAGATGCAATATGCAATAATATTAAGACATTGCAGTATCATGCAATGTCTCCAGATGACAGGCAGAGTCTTTGTTAAACCAGCAATCAATCGCTGTTGCCTTGCAACACAGTCATCCCTTGCATCATAGTATATATTTTATAAATTTGACGGAAAAGTCGAGTTTAGACAATAACTGTCTTGTTACGACTGCAGTTTCTGTATCAAACCAACAAACAACCTCACCAAACCTTTGTTTGGTGAGTACTGCAGCAGCTTTAAAGTGTGTAGAAAGTTTGCCAGCCAGCACCTATGTTGCTATGTTGTTAGTTATCTTCTTCTTCACTTGTGCTTCAAGGTCCAGAAACTCCATAGTGGAAGTGTTTGATTAACTCAACTTGATGAACAATATCTCAGATATATACGGAATATGACTTGAACATCCAGTCATGTACACATAAAATAATGTGTACATGAAAATCTTTCAATCAAGTGAATCATGAATGAAGGTTTGGAGTTGGTTGAGATAGAATGCATTCTTGTGGACACTAGTGAGATTCTGCCCTAGTGACCTCTGCTGGGTCTTTCTCCATGGAGTCCACGTAGACTGGAGACTGTCCAGACTGAGGGGAGAGTTTCTGGGACAGTAGGGGACTATCCATCCCAGAATGCATCAGTGGCACGTAGATGTCATCCATGTTAGGAAGTACAAAAACCTTCTGAAAGACAAAGACAATAAACATAATTTTTTATGAAATTGTTCTTTATAATAATATGGATCAGATGACACATGAGTGACACAGTATGGGACAGAGACCAAACAAGGTGGCAGAGACAAGGAAGAGACTAAGAAACTGGATCTGGCACTGGTCAATGAACTGTACATTCACTTATTCGTTGATTCTGATGATAAATGACTTACAGGTGAGACTGCGAAACATGAAAGCATACAATAAAAACTGGAGCAACTATGGAAGCAAATCCCTGCCATAATGTTTAGAAGTTTAAATGCCATTGCATTTTGTATATTGAAACGTAAACACCTTTGAATTCATAGACATTGAAATGTTTAACTTTGAAAACAAGTTCATCTAAATTTATTTGTTTTGAATTCACTTCTTTGAAATTCAAAAATGGCATTTAAAAAAACGAGTCTGAGACATGATTACGGTATTATATTTTTAATTGTGCTTTTGAAATGGCACGACTTTGAATGCCACATTTGAATTTAAGTTAATTTAAAATGAATAAATTCAGATTACCCTTTTTTCACAATATTTAAATTGTAAGAATTCCAAGGTGTTTTCCATATACAAAATTAAATGGCTTTTAAAATTCAAAAACATTATGGCAAAGATTTGCTTCCATTAGCAACCACACTAATTCATTGATGTACGACCAAGTTCCTAAAAAATCCCGTTACCTTCGGAAGGACTTGGTTGAGATATAGGAGGACATGTAGGATATGTAACATATATGTTGTGCGTCACAACAACATTTTTTTCTATAAATTCAACACACAACACAAGTGCCCCCAGGAATAGGTTGTGACATGCAGTGCATACTTGTCATTTGCAGTGTCGAGGAATGTATTAATCGCTAAACAGTTAGATATGGTTTTGCTTCGTTCGGTTATCATCCCCCTCCTGCCAGAGCCCCGTCTCTGACCCTCGCTGTTAGTTGATGACACCTTTTCCCTGCCCTCACCCCGTCCCTGCCAGAGCCTTGTCTCTGGCCCGCACTATTGACTGATCAAAGAGTTAATATGATGACATCTTCATCCTGTTTTTATCCCCCTCCCTGCCAAACATCTGTCTATACCCCCCCCCCCACCCCCAACTACTCTTGAGGAGTTGATCAAACAATTTATGTGGATTCAACTTCGTCCTGTTCTCTTCTCTCTTCTCATGTGTATTGATATACTGTGTTTTGTGATGAATTAAAGAGAAAGATAATGCGAGAGCACACAGGATTAACACGCAGAATTAGGATGCAGAATTAAGAGAATCACTGAAGGACTGTGGTGGTTGTTTTTGGGTATCCTGCATGAGCCCACGAATAAAGCATTGAATGAGAAGAATTGACTCCGCGGTCTATCTGGAAGAAAAATACTTTGAAACTGCACCTTGATTTGAACAAACTTCTTCAGCAGCTTGTTGACATTGTAATCACCTTAAACTCCTGCTGCAGTTTCCTCTCAATCCACTCGGTGACGTGGCAGAAGGTCACCTCCCTCTCACCTAGTTTGGGACGCACCCGCAGATCAAGCTTGGGTGGCATACAGAAGCTGTACCTGTCCACCAGCACACACACGTGCGCACACACACACACACACACACACACACACGTAGAGTTTCCTTATCACATATCCATGTATGTCACGGCAAACTTGCGCTGCATCTAGTTGCAGCTTTATGTGAGCCTGTTGGAAGCTAAATTAAATGTCCCTATGCTTATGTTTTCAGGCAAGTTTATAGACAAAGTTTAATAATTAACATTTGTGGGGTTTTTGTGACACTAAGCTTTACGATCTACAACAAAAGATCAAGAAATAAAGACGCTGAACAAACTCAGCTAGCAAAGCCACAGCTAATGTTGGACCAAGACGACTCATTAACTGCCCCATTAGCCAACACAGCAACAAAGGCCAGCACCATTGACATTCCAGCAAAAACCTGCAGTGTTTACTCTGTCCTTCAACTATTTGGTGCGTTAAGCTAATAATTTAGTGGTAGAATGTTCGTAATCAGTGATTGTTCATCATTTGATCAGTAGTTACTTATTGTGTTCCTGACTGTAATGGGTTCTTAGCTCTATCTATGTTCATCACAAAGTTGTGATAACAATGAGTCATTGCTTGATTGCTGTGCCTACGTTCTCCACCCTCTTCCTTTTTAAGTGGAACCAATACACATGTCTACAATCCCCCTCCTCCCACATTTATATGTACATGTTATGGGAGAAATTTACAATATGTTTAAAGGAAGTATAATCACAGTCAACGTTAAACATTGCCTGCCTTATGAATGTATTTACCATATGCTTAAAGGAAGTCCTTATCTTGCCTATATGAAGGAAATAAGTGTGGTAAAAGCAGTCAACAAAGGTCTACATTCTGAGGAACATCCACGTGTTACTCATTACACCTCCTGCCAGCCCGAGATTAACCTTGCTTTCTTAGCTGACTCTAAGTTTACCCCTAAAAGCTGGAAACCTCTCTATACCTGGCTCACCTCCTCCTGACAGGAAGAGACGGGGAGGGCTTTATGATGGCCACAAAGAAGAAAGGAGCCCCCTTCATTCTTCCTCTCACTTTACTTATAATGACTTATATGTTAAGGTTAACTAAGAAATGCTACAGTCAAAGTCAAACATTTACATTCATAAATGCCTGCTTTATGAATGTATTCTACAATCACATACGGTGGTATTGTTCTCAATTGCTTGAATGTATGCTTATTTTCTGAGTAGAAGTGATTGTCATTGTGCTCATGCATGTCACATCTTTATGTTAACCCATATATATGGTATGGGGATTTGTTTTCTTTGACTATACGTGGCTACTTTGCTCAAGATTGTGTTTGTCACGAATGTAAACTACCTCAAGCCAGTGAGGCAGACAATTTCATCTCATAAGCACATGTGGTTTATTATATCTGTTTTATATCAGTTGAATTAATAAGGTGACGAGTTGATTACAATCACAGAGTACCTCACTGCTTAACATCTGATACAACTGTAAGGTTTAAGATGTAAATTCCTTACATTGTAATCTACTGAGAATCCGGAGATGGAGGATAAGTGTATGTTCAGTTAATGGCGAACTGGGGTCGGGGACACAGGGGAGGGGCCTAATTTCTAGGCCCAATACATAGGGTGTTGTGATTGGCCAGTGCATGTAGGAGGAATCCACACATTAACGGAATATAACATGAAGTCTGATCCAAGATGGGAGTTCTTTGGCAAACCAACTCAGGTTTTGTTAGTTACTTGTTTACAAGTGATAAAAAAGTATTTATCTTTCAAACTCCGGCTTTCTCGAACTCTTTCATTTTGTTGAAGAATTGTGTTTATCCATAACAGTGTTAGAAGAGAAGTAAAAAAAAACTTCTGCATGTGTCTTTTTAAAGTCGATTGAAAAGTCGACAGTAAAAATAACTCACTTCCTTCACAATAAGAATCATGTTCAAAGTTTGAGCCACTGAAAGTGGCAAGTGGTTTGTCTTGATTTTAAATACTTTGTTCATGTGTGTTCATGTTTACTAATGGTGATCATGTTAACTAAGGAAATGGTGTTCATGTTAACTAAGGTATTCATTTAAATATTATTTAATAGGGTTAGGATTGGGGTTAATCCAAACCCTAACCCACTACCCATAACCCTAACCACTTTGCTAATGCTATATGATAATGCTTATTATTGCATTAACTCATCTTAATTAATGTTTACTTACAGTATACGTACAGTATTGTTATTACTGTACTTTCTTTACTGTAAAAAAAGCTGCTACCCTCCAAATATAAAGTTTAAAAAAAGAAATATATATATGCTGTGTAACCATGCATGGATTTGTGCTGATGACAAAGCCACCCTTGCATCCAATATGAAACGCAGCTACGGGGCATCCTCCTTTATGTAACAATGGGTCGTACCATATTCTATCAGACGGGGGTGGTGGTATGTTGATGACCAACGTTCCTGATAGCTCCTGCACCTCCACGGTGAGCAGCAGAGGAGTGTTGGACATCTCCTCGATCTTCTTCTTGATGAACTCGTTCTCAGTGGCCTTCTGGAAGTACTTTGATTTGGCAATTTTGTCGACAAACTTCAAAATCCTCCTCCCTTTACGGCCCCCTGGTGCTCTGTGGAGAGCAGAGGAAGACAAGAGGATAGAGTAGAGAAAGGAGGAGACATTAGTCGAGGACAGGTGAGGAGAGGACAGGAGACATGAGGAGAGGAGAGCAGAGGAGGGGTAGAGAGTCTATAGCCACCTTTTGTAGAGGACACTGTGTAGCTGATGAAATAACAACACCAACAATCAACAAATGTGTGCACGAAATATACTACGAAATAGTTGTGGTCCTACTGTACCACCATGTTCACATGTTTACCCCTCAGTGACATGAGGGCCTCCCTTGTCGCCAGCACCCCCCTGAGGTTCGGACAGGAGCAGCTCCTCTTCGTCGGAGGACCCGGCACTGGAGGACTCCTCTTCGCTGTCCGCTAACACCCCCAGGATGGGTCTGTACCTGGGGGAGACAGAGGAGCATTATGGAGGGATAGAGGGATGGATAGATGATGAGGGGTCTGTACCTGGGGAGAGAGGAGCATTATGGAGGGGATGAGGGATTGATGGATGGATAAATAGATGAATGGATTGATAGATGGATGGATGAATGGATGGGTGAATAGATGGATAGATGGAAGGATGGATGGATGGATTGATGGAAATCAAAAGGATTTTCCTTGATTGAGAAAGTACATTTGTGAATACAGAGACACACAAACATCTAACCTGTACCATTGCTTTAATCCACAAGGACCTATTTATAACGGTCAGGGCTTGGGCATTTCAAAAATCCAAGTCACTTAACAAATTACATTTATAGAAACCATGTATTTATAGATTACATAGTAATCTATAAATCAGAGTATTTAAGGACAATGAGCTGAAACACCACCTTAAACCAATATGAAGCTTTGTCTGAACTTCAATCCCTTGAAAACAGAGAGCCAGGCCAATCAAGGTAATGTGTGGGGCAGATCTGTTTGTATGTGTGTGTGTGTGTATTTGTGTGTGTGTGTGTGTGTGTGCGTGTGTGTGTGTGCGTGTGTGTGTGAGTGTTTGAATGTGTACGTGTACGTGTGTGTGCGTGTGTGAGTGTGTATGTGTGAGCGTGCGTGTGTGCATGTGTGCACGTGTGTATGTGTGTGTGTGTGTGTGTAGGACTAACCCCTGTAGTCCCATGTCAGGACAACATGGTTCATTGCTGCCCTCCTTGCCCAGTTTAGACAGGTTGAACTTGGTCTGCAGTGTCATCTGCAGGGCGCCTGTATACACCACCTCCAGCTCCAGCCACAGACCTGCACAGAAGTGGAGCATGGAGAGAACACATCATTAGGCTACCACCATGATGGTCATCAACTTCATAATCTTTTAATCATCATGAGAGCGGAGTATGAGTACATACTGAAAGATTTCAAACACAGAAAGGAATGGTTTTGATTGTGTAAAAAATGGCAGAGTTGTGGCAAATTCAAAATATGCTAATTAGCTAACATTATTCTATCAAATGTGTGTGTGTGTGTGTGTGTGTGTGTGTGTGTGTATGTGTGTGTGATTGGTAATACCTATATCTCAGCGGTTGACTTGTCAATTGTTTTCAAATTTGGGGTTTATATACATAACCCCGGTAAGCAGGTCTCCAAAAGCTTTGGTGCTGAAATTCCCATAGGGGGCGTTATAATTCGCGGTCAAAGTGTAAACGATCGAAACTATCTGCATTTCCGCCCCGACAGATTTGAAATTCTGAATCTTGGTGTATATGTCCTATTTCGCATGCTGAATATTTTTGCCTCTTGGACCCATAATGTCCGTCAGGATAGATTTTGCTGTACAGTGAAGATTTCGGGAAAACGTCTTACACAACTTTTGATTGTGTAAGAAATGGCAGAGTTATGGCAAATTCAATATTTGCTAATTAGCGAATATCCTATCAAGTGTGTGTGTGTGTGTGTGTGTGTGTGTGTGTGTGTGTGTGTGCGCGCGGGTTATTGGAGTAAAAAGAAAAAACAGTGCTGAAGAACAAAGACGAAGGCATAGCTGAGTCTAGGAGTAATGATTACACCCGTGATTCGCTTGAAAAGGGCGGCCGCTGGGATAGGCGGTGCGTTGGCTGTGAATACCTTGTGACTGCTTGCAGTCCTAGTTATAATTCAAATGTACACCCAGACACATACGGCTCAATAGGCTGTTTTGCATGCATACCTGGTTTGCATGTTGTGGACACAGTAATCTCAGATCCAGCATTCCTATTAAGGCATACAGAGATTCTTGAAGAAGGACACAAAAACTGAAAGGGGCGGAGTTATGCCTGGTATA
This sequence comes from Lota lota, assembly GCA_026745465.1. Taxonomy (NCBI): domain Eukaryota; kingdom Metazoa; phylum Chordata; class Actinopteri; order Gadiformes; family Lotidae; genus Lota; species Lota lota. The sequence continues at coordinate 2,989,941 of JACYXH010000292.1, read as the reverse complement.
ACTCTACCAAAGACAAACTCCTTTGCGTGGGTAGATGAAGCTTTCAAAAGGGAATTTGAATAAGTGTATTTCTACAGTGGCCAGTCTACACAGTGTTGATTTGAAACCGTGACACACTTTTTTTACTGTTTACTGGCCGAGATTGTGTTCGCCAACTATGCGCAACTATCCCAGCCTCCAGCAACATGATTGGTTGAAGGGAATGTATGAAGGGAAAAAATATGAAACGCCCTGTTCACCCAGATTTGAGCTTGTCTGCTGTCAGCCTGATTTGTGAGACTACAGACACAGTATCTCTGTGATGATTGAGATTAACATGGGATGAAACACTCATGATCTGGACTAAACTATAATCGCGTCCACACCTGCCATCTATTCACGCCTGCCTGTCTGTCTGCTTGTCTGTCTGTGCCTTCTGTCTGTTTGCTTACATTCCTGTCTGCCTGTTCGTCTGTTTATCTGTGTGTGTGTGTGTGTGTGTGTGTATGTGTGTGCATGCATGCCTGCGTGTGTGTGTGAAGGTTTTCAGTGTGGATGCATGCATCCCCACTCTGTAGTATACAGCCATGTCCACACCACACCTACCTCTGTGGTTGACCTCTGGGCCGGAGGCAGCTGTGATCTGGGGCATGCAGGAGCCCATGTCCAGCTCCGTCAGAGTCAGTTCGTTCATAAAGTAGGGCAGCTACGGGACACAAGAGACACAGTCACAGACACCCGCCCTCAGCCATGCACCGTCCAAACGATCTTCTTCTCAAGTGGAATGCACCCAGAACTCACGTGAATTCTGCTCAGTTTCTTCTGGATCTTGCGGGACACGGCGTCGGACCAGAGCCTCTCGCGCAGGAAGTCCCAGAAGATTCGACCGATGAGCGCGTTTGCCCACGCCGGGGACTCGGGGAGATCGCAGGTACACTGGAGGAAGGAGAGAGAAAAGCTAATCACCGTGATTCATCATCTCAAGCTTAGTTAGGACATGGCGTTCCCAAAGTTTAAAACAACAAGTTCAAGCTGTCACTGTGATTTGTCACTAAAAGACACACTGCATTCTTTCAAATGCACGCATCACACCGCAACTATCAGTTCCATGCAGGTCTGTGATGGGACCCTAACAACTCTCATTCTCTTAACTGACGAGCTTGACTCACTCTGTCCCCGACGACTGTGGGGCTGGTTTCCGTACTGCTTCCGGCCGTGGGGCTGGGGAGGGGACTCAGCTTCTCCGCCGAGGCCAGCAGGCGAGCCATGTAGCTGGGGTAGTCCAGCAGTGAAAGCCCCCCTATGGAGCCGCTTGAGGACTGGGGGACGGGGGCCAAGACGGGGGGGGTGGGATGATGATGATGATGTTGATGTTGATGATGAAGGGGAGGCGAAGACGGGGCTTCGTCCTCCTCAGCGCTGCCCTCTCTGCTGGCGCCGCAGCTGACCCCGCCGTGACCTGGGGGACTTACGCTTTGCAGGGTTGAGAGGTCATCTAGGAGAGACATTAGACATAGTGTTTTCCTCTGCTTGGTAATAGTTTATAGGTCATCAATGATGACGAGGATGATGATGTTAAGTGCAGACTAATGACGAATGACAAACAAAATATGCAGGAGATATAATATATATATAAGATATATAAGATCATATTATTTCGGGGGCATTGTCTACACAAAATATCAGAATATCGATCAAACATCTGAGAGAAATCCTTGATGTGGTATGATTATTTAATTCAACAACGTGGCATCAGCAACCTTAAAGTTAGGGAACCGACTATGGACTGTAAGAGTATTGAAGCCTATAATCCATAATCCACACATACGCTTTCATAGAGATGCTTTCTCTTTTTGATGAATACGTTGCTGCTGCTAATGCATCAGCGAGGCCTCTCTCTCTCCTACCCGCTCTGTGCACACGTCTGGCATCCACCTGCTCCTTCCACCTGTCTCTCTCTCTTCCTGCGCTGTCAAGGGACGCCAACAGGAAGTGATGAAACCACTCTTCCTTTTCTCGTCCCGTGCGGCCGAAGAGGTAGAGCATGGTGGGTGGGTGCGGTGCAGGCTGGGAGCCATGGCTGGGCTGTCTGTTTGGGGTCACTGGGTCTACTGGGTCAGGCTTCCCTCCTTGGGTCTCCTGGGGCTCGGGGGGCACCGCCTCCTCCCCTCCCAAGGAGGAGGCTCCCTCGGCCAGCTGGATGCAGATGGGGTACTTGGGGTTCCACGCCCTTTTACGGGCCAACACAGACGGCAGGAGGAACACCTGGGGAAAAAGCAGTTGACAACTTAACTCAATTTCATTTAATTGTATTGAATACAATTTGCCTTTATTTCAACGTATTTAACTTCATGTATTTAAATTTAATGAATTTAATTTGGTGTAATTTGATTTAATTATTTTTTATTAAATTAAATTAAATTGAATGTAGAGTCATTCATGTAAATTTAATGAATTTAATTTGATTTAAAGAGCCAGTGAACCCAAAACCACCTTTTGGGTTAATTTGTCATTTGTCTTGTCGTCAACATATGCCATTTTATCAGTTACTGAAATAAGTCCCCAATTTAGCCATTCTCCCCAAAACACTACGTGAACGTTCCACTCTGCTGCAAATGCAGATGGCGTTCTTTTCGTGACGTCAGACTACCTTTTCCGAGGTAGTCTGACGTCACGACCAAGGGGCACCTGCGGCGCGGTTTGTGTGGACAGAGAACCGAGGGGACGATAAAGTTGGGCTTTTCGGACACTTAGTATACAATGTGTAGTACACAATAGTATAACGCTGCTACGGTGTGTGTGTATGGTGAAGCTCCGTCTGAGCAGCGATGTATATTCATCGCAACATTTCATACACAACATCGTTTATTATAATGCTCATAACAGATACACAACGACGGTACTAAAAAAGTATCATAAAGTTGGCGTGGGTCATTACCATGGGGATAACACGGCTCCCTCTTTCCTAAATTCTCAGCTCAAAACACATTCTTTTAAATCACATAGTGTTCGAATTGCAGCTGAAACAGTGGGCTCACTGGCTCTTTAATGTAATCATTAGACGCTATATAGAGAAGATATAGATTAGTAAAATGTACCTAGACTAGATGCATTAGGTCTCCATTATGTGAGTTGGTAAGAGAAAGGACAGGGTGTGCTCTGCTAATCAACCTTTTGCTTAACTTTCAACCGCGCCTTTGTTTCAGTATCGTTTAAACCTTTTTTGCTTTCAGCTTATCAGGCTCATGTGTTAGAATACATTTCATCCCATACTAGCGAGAACACAAGCTTGTTGACTTTACACTAGACGACCACGGTTGGCTGAATGCCTGTGTAAAGGTTGTGTGTCTGAGTTATACAGTAATGATACGTGTCAACAGTCAAAACAAGCCCCAGAGACAGAGTCCACATGAACACGGATACATCTGTTACATCGACATGGCCGTCGTTGGCGTAAACTTTTTGACAACATTTACAACCTTTGGCCTTAATTTCACTAACAATAAATACAGACCATAGTTCGGTCATTGTGGCTTTAAGGGAGGTGACATCATGCCCACCACCCCACCCACCTACCTTACTGTTCACCAGGTGGAAAGTATGTGTTCTAACGAAAGTGACGTCGTGGGGTGGGTCGTCTTCGTATTGCGCCCAGCGGCTGATGTTGCAGCGTGGGGATTCCAGGCGAAGAGAGGAGCCCTCCAGGGTGGCGTACACAGACGCCATCAGGGACGGGTGAAAGGTTTCTGGGTCGTAATCCTGCATCTCATTCATCCAGCCCTGGAGAGAGAAACCAAAAACGTACCGTATTCAGCTAAATGAACACTACTGTTCTGAAAAATCAGCTTTTGGTGAGATACCTGGAGACACAGTATAACATTACTTAACGATTCACAAGCTTTTGTTGAGTTTCCTGTAGAAGGTGCTTGCAGGAGACACACTGTCCAACTCACTGTGCATTATATTTGCTTGAGCGTAAACGGCTAATCAGGGTGCATTTGCATTGAAGACAGCATGGAAAATGAGACGTTGTCCTACTTCTCTAATATCACGTAATTTGAGGAAAACCTAACCACGGGACCAAAATGTGAGAGGAAGGAGTTTTTGATAATTCAGGAGGTGATGAAATGGATCAGATGGACAAAAGAAAAAGCTGTCATGAACCCTAATGAGTTATGTTTGACGTTGGAAACATTGTGTTGGAAATGTTTCTGCCATACTTTTTTGGACAAGTGAATAGTATGTATATCTCCTCACTCAGGTATTACATTGAAACAAACAACCATAGTCAGTGGTCTAGACACATTATCTCAGATCTTCTGAGATGTAAAGGAGGGAAAGGTCAGTGGCATTCTTCTAAATTAAAAAAAACAAACTTGAACTAATACTAATTAAGGAAGGCCTAACCCAGACAGTTTATTCAACACTAGAAATGCAACCAATGCACAAAAGAGTTAACCTGACGTGGCAGATGATTTGTTACACAGAACCATCTGGTAGGTTGTCATTGGAAACTGGTTGGAAAAGGCCAGGCTCGTTCAAAAAATACTTGGCAGGTGATTGGACGAGCCTTGTGTCTATCACAGCCCATCACATAGATCACGTAGTTCCTCATAGGATGCTGATTGGTCCAAACCACTGTGGTTTGGCCACACGCGCATAACTTGAAGCCTGGCAAGATGGATTCACACGTAATCGGGGTCTCACACAAATCCAGCTGCCTTGCAAGGCAACAAAAGAGTTACATTCAAAAGTAAATGGCATGTCAACATTTTATACATTTAATGTAAGTTGTTTAAGTAGTTGAGTAACTTCACTGGGCACTATTTTAACTATTTGAATACTAAATTAAAGAATGTATTTTTTTTTTGCATATGGTCAAAAAACGGTGGATTTAGAAATGTATCCATAGCTTAATCCAGTGAATTTACCTTGAGGACATCAGGCTCAGTGGTGGCAGCAATGTTCCCCGCTCCCATCTCCAGTCCCAGCAGGGAAGGCTTCCGTCTGCATGTGGGGGGCGGTCTCCGATACCTGGAAGAGCCCAGGTTGAGGAGAAAGAGCCCCAGGAGAAAGCCCATAGCCAGCCCCAGACCCGCACCGGACAGGTAGGGGCCCAGCGGGAGCGTGAAGTACAAATACGACAACGCTGCCACGCACAGCAGGCTTGTGCCCGGTATCGGGGTTGGGGGAGCGGTCCTGATAGCGGCGCTGAAAGAGGGCTGAGACCCAACCGGCGCCCTCGTTTCTCTGCTTTGGGTGTCCACGGCGATGACTCGCACGGTGTCATCGTCGACGTATATTTCCAGTCTCTCGTCCCTGTTGTTCAGCCGGCTGATGGGGTGGCGGTGGTGGTGGTGTACCGGGCACACTCCGTGGCGCCCTCTCCTTGGATGTTTAACGCTGGGCCAGTCGAAGGCAGGAGGAAGGTCCATCGCATCGGCTCTCTTCACACTCCTCAACGTAGATTCCTGAGAAGCCCCTGTGTCCGTCGTACCCTCCCCTCGTCCCGGCGAGGGCCAAGCCCCCTGTGGTGCTCGCCACTGGTGCTTCGGGCTCCCGCTGCTCTCGTCCCTCCTGATCTTATTGAACATGCTGCTAAGGGGCTCCTGCATGGCCTCTGAGAGCTTCTTCTTGGTGTCCTCCAGCTCCAACTTGAAGAAGCTCCCCCTCGGACCCTCCCCACTGGGGGAGAGGGAGCTGGGGGAGGGGGGCGCAGTGCGGGAGTCCCTACCACCACAGCGGCCCTTGTGCTGAGTGAGCTGCTTCAGCAGGTGGAGGTTGAGGCGGGAGTCGGACTTGGACTGGGATACCTCCGGTTCGGAGCGGGACAGCTCGGTGGAGATGGACTTCACCAGGCTGAGCAGCGGGCGGGGTCTTAGCGTGGAGCCCTCCTTCAGCTCCAGCTCCGTGGACAGGGACTTCACCAGGCTGGCCAGCGCCGGCCGGTGGGTCGGGGACGACGGGCCCGGGGAGAGGAAGCTCGATAGACCGGTCGCCGTTGTGGCGGAGGAGGGAGAGCAGCTCTCCAGAGAGCCGGGGATGGACGGGGAGAGAGGGATGTGGAGAACCATGGGGCACGGCTCTCGTTCGCCCTCCTCAGGGGCAGGCTCGTCCTCGGTGGACAGAGAGATGAGGGGGCAAGGGTCCTCATCGTCGGGACGGAGGCCGGAGAAGAGGAGCTCGCCGTCGTCCAGGCTGTCCCACTTTCCCTCCGTGCCTGTCAGCTGGATCACGATGCCCCGCGGGAGGTGCCTCCTGTTGGTGGGATGGTGGGGTGTGGGACCCTCCACCGCGGGTGTAGAGGGTCGGAGGTCAGGGTGAAGGGGTTCATGGGAAGATTCCAGACCATGGCCTCCTCCTCCTCCTCCACCTTCCTGATCCTCCCTTTCTCCCTCTCCATTTTTTCCACTTTCTGACATCTCCTATCTTTACATTGCAGACCAGAAACGTCTAGGAGTGTCTGAAAAAGAAAGAGACAGAGGGAGTGAAAGAGATATTCAGCAACACATTTGGTAACTATGTTGAGGATTTAAGGCAGGTAGGATAAAGGAGTAAAAACGGAGAACAGAGAAAGAGCCAGAAAGGAGAGAGGGAGAGCGAGGTAGAGAGAGAACGGATGTGTGATGTGTGTGTGTGTGTGTGTGAGTTCATGCATGCATGTGTGAGAGCGAGAGATTGAGACTTTAATTTCAAATGTTTAATTTCTATCAGCAGTTTCTTTTTAGTGGAAGGCAGACGGCAACAGGAACATTTTGGTCTGTGTATGAAAGTGTGAATGTAATCTAGTGTAGCTCTGGATAGACGGTCTGAACATGCTCAGTAAGCTGTGTATAGTAGGCTAAGTAGCCCTGAACTCAAGCCAAGAAAGCCTCACTCTCCCATAGCTGGCGCTCCAGTGAAAGAGCTTTAGGCACATCTGCCAAGATGTCCCCTAATGATGGAAGTTATCTAGGCCAGTCTGCAACTATATAAATATCAAATAACGATATGCTTTTTGTTGGATTCATTCATCCAAAGCAAAACCATGGGTGCATACCTGCTTAGTATTTGCGATACTAGAGAGAATCTAACCGGTAACCCTAGCAGTGTGGTACTATGCTGTAACAATTGAGCTATACGACACACTAAAGAATTGTTGTGACGTAGAAGCCTATTATGAGTCTTCTGACATTGATGTCAATATGAGCATAACAAGGATAAAAGTAGGAAGAAACCCTGTTTTGGTTCATTGTCATTGTGAGAAAATGAGTTGATACAAGCTCAGTTGCACAAGCAAAGGTCCCATATAAATCACTGTAGTTTCCATTAGTTTGTGGAATGTGTGATACGGAATGTGTTCTGTCCATCCAACCCTTCTCTACCCTCTTCTGCACAGTTGTTGTTTTCTGCATCATCATTGACACAACTGTCAGAACACAAGATTCAGACAGGTACGGCTAACATTGGTAAGGTTCAAGCTGGCTTTCTGGATACCGGAGAGAAGAATGAAAACGTAATGATTAGAATCCTATCTTTCTGGGTCACGTATATACCGGCGGACTCATTTTAGTATGAATTAAATCCCACCTTTCACTGGTTAGACTTATGCAAGCGTATTAGCAGCACTGTGTGGCAGCATTTCAAGAAAAGCAGCAGCTGGTGGATTTTGACTAATCCGTATAGCACAGAGCAAAATGCGCTGTGGGAAGTGGAAGATACGCTTCACAGATACGTCACACCCACTACATCACAGCTAGAGGCTTGTTGTAAAAAAAAAAACACAACAGTGTGAGAATGTCAGGAAACACGCCCATCTGTGTCAGAGTTCACCGAGACAAGCACACACGAGAACATGCACATGCCGGCACTCAGCAGGATGAACCCTCTGTAGGATTATGCAATTTGTCGTTTTTAAGCCATTTTTGTAATGGAGAATGTGAGTTGTAGGCCATAATGATTAGTGTGTGATGGACTAAAAAGGTGCTGTTACTTTTTTATATTGTATTTTTTAACATGAATTTTATTATTAATTTGTATCTTACATTCTTTAACCACTTAATTTATTCTATGAAAAGTATGTTTCCTTCCAGATCCAAATAGAAAGAGATTTGCAAAGCATCAATGCATTTATCTTACACATTTCGGAGAGAAAAAGAGTGATTACAAATACATTTATTCACACTCTGATATGGCTTAGAGTCTGCAACAATTAAGACAAAATTATTTGAACGTTTAATACTACTATGCTGCATGACTGCATAGCCTATTACCGAAGATCAATAGACTTAACCACATTAATTGGCAACATTTTAATTGGATGGGAGGTCAGCCTGTTGAGAGACATTACCGAGGCCAGTCCTCTGGTTTGAAATAATTGGGAGTATGCCAAGCTTTACTCACACTCTACTGTTGCATGCAAATGGAAGACACGTGTGTTAGCGAAGCCCTGCCAATCAATGATTCCTACATGGAATCAAGTCCAACGTGTCAAATGCTGCCAGGCCAAGGCACAGTGGGTCTGCATCAGTGTATGCAGTTGTGTCATTGTTGGTAATGGCGTAATTAATGTGTGTGTGTGTGTGTGTGTGTGTGTGTGTGTGTGTGTGTGTGTGTGTGTGTGTGTGTGTGTGTGTGTGTGTGTGTGTGTGTGTGTGTGTGTGTGTGTGTGTGCATCATGTGATCTGACCCTCTAATCTGTTTTGGACACTAATAACCTCGGATTAAACACTAATGCAGGATTTATGGTGAAATCTGACAAATCACACAGATAAGGAGCTCAAGCATAATTTGATGAGGTCTGTTTCAGGTCTGTTCGAGTTTGATGACATATACCATGATTGATAATGTCCCGGACATGTTGGCCTGTTAATAATGTATTAGTTAGTTTCAGAAAAGAATCGTATATTCATGTTACAGTCATAAAGTCATAGCGCGAAGCCATCTTGTGGCAACTGCTGTGTGTTGTCAACTTGGAGCACTTGACTGTTCGTTTTTCGTCAACAGCACAACAGTCCCAATGGTATTATTTACGTTGTTAGTTCCTATTCCTATTTCCAAAGAATAACAGTAACGTTAATGGAGTTATGGACCTAGGCAATAGGTTTGTGTTCACGATTATATTTTGGTACTTCTTCTTATACTTCTAATTTATACACATGGCCGAATTTAAACGAATAGGCTACCCTGTGTGATAGGCCTCTATTATTAGCTTATTAGTTATTACATTATTTTTAGTACACAAATACGTTTCACTTAAAAACATCGTAGAAGGCCTATGCTACGAAAGAAGGTGATGTCACTTACCGGAAAATGTAGAAGGAAACTTCTGACCCCAACTCCGGTTGCGCGCTTTTTCGGTCAGTCAGTTATGGCTCGTGCTGCTACTAATTTGCAAACGTTAGATAATTTGCCCGCCATCGATGTGGACGAAAATACTGACGTGTGGAGAAGAGTTATCTTCGATGAAGGCGAGGAACTCGAACCACCGCTGCGAAGCCCGCCTGTCTCCAGATGTGTCGTATGGCGGGAAGCATCCCAGCAAGAAAACGATGGCCGCCGCTGCGCGCATGTTAATCCAGATTACAAAAATTAAATCCCACAGTCACAACACGCACTCCCTCACACTCGGCCCCCAGATCCCCTCGGTCACACATATCGGAATACTCGCACATACACATACGCGCGCGGGCGCGCGCTCACGCACGCACAGAAATAGACATAGGTATATGACAATTTATTATAATATAACTTCTTTACATTTTTGTCATGTTTGCAACAAGACTACGAATATCTTTTGTATTTGGCTTTAAATATCCTTACAAAATTCTCAAAATCCTTATAAAATATATCTATATCTATCTATCCTTCTCCCTCTCCTCTCTTCTCTCTCCTCCCTCGATAGCTCCCTCTCTCTCTTCTCTCTCTCTTCTCTCTCTCTCGCTCTCTCTCTCTCTCTCTCTCTCGCTCTCTCTCTCTCTCTCTCTCTCTCTCTCTCTCTCTCTCGCCCTCTTCTCTCTCTTTGTATCTTGGCCTACATACAGAGCAGAAGCCCTAGATATGACAACATGAAGAATGGGGTAGAATTGCGCGTTGGCTGAATATAATAGCTGCATTAACCACCATGGACTGGATGTATGGATGCGTAAATAAGGGAGCTGTATTTCATTTGTTTGGGGTCCAAACCAACGCGCTGAGTTGGTTTGACCCAAGTGCTGGGTTTTACCATTAATAGCTTACCTGGTGTCATGCCATCCAGCACCAAATGCAGTTTTCCCTCTCGCTGGGCATATGCAAGTATTCTGTTACCGATAGCAGCCCAGTTTTCAAAACAATGTCCCGCTCCCTCTGGATGAAGCTGCTGCAAGTCTTGTGATATCTGATACATTTTAAAAACATGGAAAACAAGTGTAACTAGAGCAGTGTTTGAAGAAATTATATGGGTTTGAAGGAAGCACCTGTTAGGAAAAAATACTAAGAGATGTCCATTTGACTGATCAATCAGTTTGACATATGTTAGACAAGCCAGTCAGTTCAACAGATAATTGAGTTAAGTCAGTCAGTTAGGCATTTATGAGACATGCACAGTGGGCTACAAAAGTAAAGGTCAGTTTATAGTATATGTAACCTGTAATACTTTTAAAGTAAAGACATTAAAAGGTTGAATACACACTTCTCATCTCACTAGCAGGCTAACCATTTCAAATGTGTAAATTTGAAACTGTTACATTTGTAAATTATAAGTTGGTAGGTGAAAATGTCATGGGCTTGCTCTAAGGCCATTTCATAAAACTCGTCAGCAATATTTCATCAAGGACAATAAATAAAAATAATCAAAAACAAAATAGCTAAATCCTTTCTTACCGTGCCAGGATTGTCCACAAGCCTGGGGAACTCCTTCAAGATTTCCGGGATGCGTTGAGTCCCATTGCTTCGAATCCACTTGCCTCTGTATATAGCTGTTTCCTTCATAAAGGCTTCAACTTCAGAGACTGGAGACTTATGGACCTTCAACCATTCAACCATCTCTTGACGTTTTTCAGCAGGCAAAACTAATTATGTTGAACAAGGAAAGTGCAACCATGAGCTTATCTGAGAAGCTTTAAATGAAGGGGAGAGGGGGTGAAGTAGAGGTCTGAGAGTTTATTGTTGGGCCGGCACAGACAATTTGAAAGGAACCTGGGACAAGGCAATAACAACAAGCTGGCTTTGAACTGTATGGTGGAAAGAGACATACAATGATGATTCTCACCGTTCGTTCCACCGTTCTCTTCCTGGTTCAACTCAACTCAGACTTTTCCTTGAGTGAGTTTGGTTAGACACAATAACAAACATACCTTATCAAGCGAAAGGTAAAGAAAACAGTTGTATTTCTCTATAGGAATCCTTCCCATAATGTTTTCAGATACTTATAATAACAATCTGAGCCTGCCAGTGGCAAAAACAAGCACTTTTACAGGACGTACATTGACAGAGCGCATTTGCCCCATCTGGTTACATTGCAGCCCAGTTATATTGTTCCCAGTAGTTCCCAAGTAAATTATGGGAATTAAGGTTCCAGGTTGAAAAATCCCGAAGTATTCGTTTAAAACACAGATAGTAACGATAGCAAAAAGTCAGCGCAGAATACTTACCGCTATGCTGCTAAATATATTATCAATATTGCACTATTATATATATCATATATATTGCATTAATAATTGCACTGGACATGACACATACAAGTGCAAATGCAAAGATAATTTTATGTTATGTGTTATTTAGAGGCTACATATAAATGCAAGCAACTTCAGACTTGATCAGGAAATGCCATCATAAATCTCCACAAATGCCAATGTGTGTGTTTTACAGAAGTTAATAAGTGATCACTTTCCCAGTGTTTGACTGAGTCGGTAACATCTTTAGAAAGCTCAACAGTGTATTTATGTTACAGAACCACATCCTCCATCTAACTGCTGCCTGCCACAATCATGCAAGGTAATCTAAGCAGTGAAAAAAGGCCAACCCCATTGTCACATCTACACATGCCAAGTGGAAATCTCTAACTAGCCGAGGAGCTGCACAAGCCGACCCAGTGTCTAACCCCACTGGATCCGTTAATGCATGCTCAGTGGCACGGGTTCCATACAGGACTCCTTGGTGTCTACAGTCAATCCCTACAGCCCCTGGCACTGTATTGCTCAAAGACTAAACTGCATTGGTTTCCTACAGGCCTACCTGATGGCTTGGTCAAGGGAATGCTGTAGGCCAAAACATGTGTGAGCCCACTGCCGCAGGTGTCCTGTTTAACGCTTCATTGGTGGCATTTTGTGTGTGATTTGTTGACAATCATCTTGCCTAAATGAACACGACTCTAAATGACTCTAAATGAACACTAACCTGAAACTTGTCTAACAATGCTAACCTTTTCAAAATGGCTAACACAGTAATACAGGACATACCTTATTTAGTGATATGACATTTTAATATCGATCTAGCTTACTACGATGTGCTACGATTTAACGTTATAAATACGTTCAACACGCTGAAAAAGAAATCTTGAATATGATTGTTTTGACCACGGATAACAGCGCTGGGCTACCCCACAATTGAATTCTCCATATAACGTTATCTAACGTTACAGCTGTTTGCGTAATCGACGCGTCTAAATTTAGAAAGTTAACGCTACTTTACGTTTTTTACGTTAGTATATTGTATTAACATAATAAACAGTAACTTTAATCCAATGGCCCAAGGGATTTTCTTGTTTTTTCCCAATTTACCCTTAGTGTGTGTGTGTGTGTGTGTGTGTGTGTGTGTGTGTGTGTGTGTGTGTGTGTTTGTGCATTTGTGTGTTTGTGCATGTGTGTGTGTGGTCATGTGTGTGTGTGTGTCTGTGTGTATGTGTGTGTGTGTGTGTGTGTGTGTTCATATGTGTGTGTGTGTGTGTGTGTGTGTGTGTGTGTGTGTGTGTGTGTGTGTCTGCAAGACAGAGTGAGAGTGGTATGGACAAATGTTTAAATGTGAGTCCATGAACAAGAAAGATCATATGACAGGTAACAACCCAGTCTCCAGAATAAAACGTTAGGGTTGCACATATACGCACATATACTATGCTGGACACATTGGGACTATGCTGTAATAAGCAAGTGTGTTCACGTGTGCCTGTTGGCACCGCGTCTCTTAATGGACCACCCCCAACACCCCCTCCTCACATACCTCACCATCTGTTGACTCACAGCAGTACAGAAATAACTCTCCACCAGAGCTCTCCTGGTGTGACGGCCAACACACCAGACGCAAACGCTCTGAGCTACAGCCCAGTGTGCGTGTCTGGGTGTGCTGCTGTACACACTGGACCATGAAGGACCACGGACAAGCACGTGCTGCGGATCACCAACTCACAAGAACCTAAGCAGTAACGTCCCATGTTGTAGTTCTAAGAGATAGCTTTTCCAAAAAACCTGCTAAGACAACTCACTGGACCTTGCCTAATGCGTGGACCTTCCTGTTCATCGCACACGTGGGAGTTCTTAACTGAGTTAGAAGGCTGATCATTGGTCTTGTTGTGTATCACAATGGAGTCTTCCTCCGACCAGTTTTTGGAGTTCCACCCCATCCACGGAACCAACATGCGGCTGGACCACACGGGCACCCAGGCCACCCGTGTGGAGAGCTTCGCCAACGGGCTGTGCTTCAGCAAGCAGCCCCTGAACCCCGGGGAGATCTTCCTGATCGAGATCGAGGAGAAGGAGCTGGGCTGGTGCGGTCACCTCCGGGTGGGCCTGACCGCCCACGACCCCGCGGGTATGGACGTGGTGCCCGAGTATTCCCTGCCCGACATGATGGCGCTGGGGGACAGCTGGATCTTCGCCATCACCCGCAACCACAACAAGGTCCCGGACGAAGCGGCCCCGGAGGTGGAGGGGGGTGAGGCAGAGGGGGAGGCCGCGGCAGAGGGCGGGAGGAGGCTGGGACGGAGGCTGGACGAGGAGGAAGAGGAGGCCCGGGCGAGGGAGGAGGCGGCGGCGGTGGCGAGGCAGCAGGAAACCAACAACAAACCCAAGAACTTCTTCATGGACACCCACCTGCACATCGAAGATTTCCGCATCCCCCTGGACAAGCTGGTGGGCCGGAGCCGCCCGGGTCGCTTCAGTCACATCCTGGACGACTTGTACAAGAGCAACGCCCTCCCCCCCACCGCCAGGCGCAGCCGCATCGGGGTGCTGTATGTGCCCAAGGGGCGGGGTCGCGCGGACATGCACATCGTCATCAACGGAGAGGACATGGGGGCGTCGGCCCGGGGCATCCCCACCGACCGGCCGCTGTACGCCGTGGTGGACGTCTTCGCCGCCACCAAGATTGTCCGCATCGTCCAGGTGGAGTACGGATGTAAGCGTGGAGGAATGATACTCGTTGCACATGCAGGGACATTGGGATTAAAGTCACAGATTTTGGGGGTTGGGGGTAGTTTGAAAACATACATGTGCTCCTGGTGTTTTTGATGCTAAGGAAAGTTATATCTGAATTGTGGGTACTGGGGCGCAGAATATTGAGTCCTATACAAAAGGTTCTTGGATCCAGCATGTCTGCAGCCTTTAACCTGTAGGCGTATGCCTAACCCTATACTTGCTCCTTAAAGACATGTATCTGCTAAATGAGAAATAGCAATTAGTAACTTATCATGAAGTGGTAACTCCAAACGCAACGTATTAATTTAGATCAAGAAGCAAAGTATAAAACCTATACTGAAAATATGTGATATTAAGTAGTCATCTGTCTTTTCCCTACATGCAACAGCTTGGTCCTGCGTCTCATTAAACTTGGTGTATGTGTTGATGTGTCTCTTTTCCTCCTCGTCTCATGTTCTCCGCTATCTCTCGCCAGTCTCCTCTCTGCAGACACTGTGTAGAAAGACGATCCAGAAGCATATCGTCCACAGGATGGCGCTAGACTGGCTGGAACTTCCCGAGGCACTTAAACGTTACTGCAAATATGAGTGACGAAGGCTGCCCTGTTTGAGATTAACTTTAAGCCCATCACCATTTTTACACCACATAAAACACAGAAGGCCTAATTTATTAATTTATTTGTGTATTGTATTTTTTGGCCAACTAGCTTTAGGTCTACTGTCAGTTCGAAGAATGTAATCACTGTGAATGAATCACGTGCACAGTTTTGTTTTGTCTGCTTTCAGTAGGCTGCCGTTAAATGTCATTGAGCGAATATGATGTTTAATAAATTCACTGTGGTCAATACTTCCGTGTCTCTTCACGTCCATTTCCATTACGTCTTGTATTTCAAATAGTACACACACACACACACACACACACACACACACACACACACACACACACACACACACACACACACACACACACACACGCACACAATGTTGTCAACAAACAATAATGTAGTCATTTTCTAGACTTTAGCCTTCAAATATGCTTTCGTGGTCAGATACTGACACCTAGTGGTTGATTCAACCGGGACGGGGATTGTAGACCGTTATGTCACCAATCATTGCACTACGCTGACGCTAATATTGTATATTAAATAAAATAGAAAGACGCCCAAGAATGTCTTTCTGTCAGTTTACCGGTGGCAAAATCCAACAAAAAAATACTGGCGTATTTGTATTTGCCAGGTGTAACGTCACTGCTATTGTTTATACAGGTGTGTACGTGTGCTCCGCGTGCACTCCTCTGTTTACCAGTCGTTCTAAATTCGCCCATTCTTCCCCATGGCCAGCCTTCACGGAGACCATCAGAGAGGACAGTGTGACCAAGATGATGGAGTCTCTCACTTCTTTTAAGGCGAGTCTAAGATTAACTGTCTAGCGCACAAGACCGTGACGTTTAGGTCTATTGATCGAATAATATTATTGTGTGTGTGTGTGTGTGTGTGTGTGTGTGTGTGTGTGTGTGTGTGTGTGCGCGCGCGCGCGCGTGTGTGTTCGTGTGCGTGTGTGTAGGTCCTGTGTGGCAAGTGTGGCTACGAACTGGGTCACGAGTTTGTGAATGACGGACCGGAGGAGGGTCTATCACGTTTCTGAATATTCAGCCACCTGCTGAAGTTCGTCCCCAAAAAAGATCAATGGATGTATTTATTAGATGTACATCTCGCTCAAACTCCAACTCCATCAATCCCTTATAGTTTAAACATTTGTTTGTGACATTTGTTTCACAATTACCTGAAATGAATCCACCAGGCCCAGTAAATGCCCTAACGTTTCTGAGCAGACATTTGTCATGTTTAAAACTTGACATTTCCCCCTTGTCTTCCAAGACTAAGGGGGCGACCAATAGAGAGGGGTGAGATCGTGACCAAGATGCGAGGTATAGCTAATGCTAACCACCCGGGTGCTAGCCAGATGCTAAAGAAGCCCCCCATCCCAGTGACCAGGGCCACGGTCAGCCCATGCCGTGGACAGAGGGAAACGGCATGAGAAAGAGCTTCTGTCCACCGACCTTGTTCTGTGACCGGCCTGACCCTGGGGGCCAGAGAGGAGGAAGAGGAGGAGAAGGGTGCGTGATATTCGAGGTGTGATGTTCGATGAAGGCGTTGTGTTTTGCAATGGCGACATGAATGCGAGAAGAGCACATGGAAATGTGTATGTTATTATTTTGTATGGGTGTATGTTAGAAGTAACAGATATGCAATCTTCATCATCATGACTGTTGTTTATATGGATTAATATTGATGAGGTTTCACCTCCCACCTGCAGACGTTTTGTATGCAAATAAAATTTATATGTAAAATAAATGCTAATTATTTTTACCGAGTAGATGCATACATTTATTTTTCTGTATTTAGAAGGATAAAAGTACAATGAGCGTTATAGCCTTGTTAAATTAATCTTACTTGAAGCATAATTCACAACATTAAATTACTACAAATACGTACAAACCTGACCATATTGTGTGTTTATTTTGTATCATTTTGTTATTTGTTTTCGAGGTTGCGGGTAAATGTTTGTTGTAATGTTGCTGAGCAGCCACGAGGTAGAGACAAACTCTTGGATCTGAGGTGTAACTGTTCATGGTTTTAGGCTCCCTGCTTCTGTTGCACTGTGCTTTGGTCAGAAACATCTCTGTTGTCCAATCAACCTTACATCTAGTAACAAATAACGTGGTTGTTATTAACAACACATTTCGCGTTAGTCCTGCATCCTGGGAATGCATTCCTATTGCATGTTGTTGGGCGTTCCTGGAGCTCACAAGGGGGACCGGGCTGGCTCGGTTGCCCAGCTGTAAGCCATATTCTCTGGGCTCCGGTGTTTGGCACAGGCCCCGAGTCTGAGAGGAGAAGCCCCAACCACCGGGCTAGAGACTGAAGGCTATCATTATGGAGAAGTGTAGGCCTACACACGAAGAGATACATATAGACACACACACGCACCCACACACCAACCCCATACACGCACACCGAAGCAAATAATATGCATGCTAACAGACTGCTGCTTTTCTGTTATACGTGTCACATATGTGGTTGTATTTAATAAACTTGGTATCACATGCACTTCCACACCACCGCTGCATATCCCACCTTGTCGATCATAATGGATGCGCGCATACATTATGATCAAAGTGACAACCAAAATATGATGTGGTTGTCACTTTGTTTTTACCAGTTGCTGAATTTCTGCTAGATAGCGTACAAGCAAAGTGACAACCCAATAATATTGGTTGTCACTTTGCTTGGACCGGCTGCTGAATTTCTGCTAGGGTTAGGTTAGCGATAATGATCAACCCCTGCCGCCATCTAGTGGAGCAAGGGGAGACGGGCACGGGCACAAGCAACTAAAATAAACCTGCAACTTTTGCAAACTTAACCAAATAACATACTCCAAATAAATTGTATTTTAATATAATTAAAAAAAGAAAAGGGGAGATAAATTAAGGATTGTATGGTTGGGGTCAGGGGAAGGTAGAGGTTAAGATTAGGATGAGGGGGAGGGGAAAGTTATGGCTGGGAACGGGGGAAGGGAGAGGTTATGGTTAGGAAAGGTTATGGTAAGGAAAGGGGGAATGGAAAGGTTATGGTTAGGAGAGAGAGGGGGAGGGAAAGGTTATGGTAAAGAAAGGGGGAATGGAAAGGTTATGGTTAGGAGAGGGGGAGGGAAAGGTTATGGTAAGGAAAGGGGGAAGGGAGTGGTTCCAAGGGGCTGGATAGCGTACAAGCAAAGTGACAACCAAAATATTATCCCACCAAGTGTTAGGGTTACAAGCAGATGGAGTTCTTTAAAATAGAGCTTAAAGAATTAAGTGCAAAGATCAAAAAGACAAACTTAGGTCTGAAAATTCCATGCACATTTCTGGACCCAGAATTGATTGAGAATGGCGTAGCCATTTGAGTAGTGTGAGCTAAAGGGGGCAGGATGGTCTAGTGGTTCAGGCTAGGGGTTGACTCCCAGCTGAAGGGTTTGGGTTCAAACCCCATTGTCTGCAGGTCTACCTGTACAATACATTACGAATAATTAAGTATCTAAAATCCTAATCATATAATTCCTAAATTCCTAATACAACTGAGGAACAAAACTTAACTTAATTCATACACCAAAACTCATGACAAGTACTTACACTTTGATCATTCACAACATCATGAGCTTTATAACCTATATATGCATTAATTTGATTTGTTATTCATGCCTGTATATGGAAACACCTTGGGATATGTAGTCTACTTAATACATTTAATGACAAAACGTCATAAATATCTCCAAATGAACATTCCTCTGAAATGCTTTGTTCATGTAAAAATGAAACATTTGACCAACACAAAGTAGCCTGTCTTACATTTTAAACTATGTTGCTGACGCTAATTATGTTAATTCACAACTCCTAAATTGTGTATGCTTCTTTATTTCTACTAATGTATGTTCATCATTTTCTATTTCACTGTTTTGCATCTGTTTTACCCACACAAACACACACAACACTTTCTTTAGCAACGAATAAACAATTTAATTCTTGACCTCCATCGCCATCCATTGTCCTCTTGTTCTACTGTAAAACATGACTACAGTTTTTTTGTTTCATTTCACTACAATAACTACACTACACCTAATTAATCCTGTACATGAGCCAATCACTGCAGTTCACACTTCAAACTGCAGACACAACAAGTGCATTTACATGCATGTTATTCCCTGGTGAATGTCTGGAACGATAACCACCTTTCATTGTTAACCCTGTTAGACCCAGGCATAGAACCATTCAGATGTTGTTGTATGAGGACTCTGATGAAGAAATTGAAGTGTTTTCAAAATATTTACATTATAGCAAGTTTTTAGGAAAATGTTGTAATATTGCAACGTTGGCCCTAGCTGTGAGCAGAAGTTCTGTATTTGTACTCGCATGGTCTGAACAAATATACACAACAACGAGGGGTTCAGTTGCAGGGTTGATTGCTTATTTAGCCCCATAACAGTATATAACATGAACAGTCATATATTTTATGAATAGTCATTTATTAATAAGGAAATTGGAAAAAATGGTATTTACAAAACTGAAATGTGTCTCAGTCCCAGTGTTCAGCCATGTTATTTGCAATGGTAGTCCCACAAACAGTTTTTTTCCTCAGAAAAGCAAAAACAAACGTTACACTTGCTGCAAAAGGTGGTGGTGAATCCTTTAGTGCGGTATCTGCAACGTCCTCTGTCTTCACTGGCATGTGTGTGAATAGGTCAGTGGTTACATCCGGTTGAGGGTGTACAGATGGCCTCTTGGCTGGGACCCCATTTGGTGAATTCCGATCACCTGAGGATGGTCTCTTCAGAGCATTCAGACGGCTCCTTGATGTCACCTTCTGTGTTGCTGGGCTCCCATTGCCTGAAGATGGCCGCCCTCTCTTTGGTGTGCTGAGAGCTGTGTTCACCAGGATGAGAGAGGATGCTAGTTGGGCCTGAAACAGTCTCCTGTTCAGTATGTCTTTCGTAGACATCTTGAGAGCTTTACCAGAATCATGAATCATGTCTTCTGAAACAAACTTCTGGAAGTACTTCAGTGGTGGGTGGAGGGAAACGGCATCACCGGTGATATCCGGTCCAGAAAAATCTGTATTGGGACTGATCAAATCTTTTTTCAGCCAGTGATACCTGTCACGGGGCATGGTGTGTTTGTTTGGTTGGGGCTTGATGTCCACACAATTAATCGGTTGGGCAGTCACAGTGGGTGGTTGGTTTTCTTTGTCATCTTCATCTGCCTCTTCATCACTCGCATCAGTGTCGTCAGATTCCATATTAAAATCACTCTCCATTTTGGATGTAGTCAATCACATCCTGCACGCTGTAGTGACCTTTCTTTGCTGGTGGCATTCTGAAATGTGTGTCACAACGTCCCGAGTCCCATCTTGGTGTAATCGGATCGATTACCCCCCAAATGAACAGACGGGTTTGTACAAAAATCGCTCCAACGCTCTCAAATCGCTCTCTCGGTGTCCATCCGGTCTTTGATATTTTAAATTCTCCACGCCAGGATCCTACAGGTGAGTTAAATCCCCTTGGATCAGTCCCGTGTGGGGCTGATCAGCCAATCCCAGCGCCGCCGTAAAGCATCTATCCCAAGTGCTCAGAAACGAGTAGAATGAAAATACATTGATAGAAGGAAGTAGATGTTTTCATACAATAGTTCATCCCTCGTAACCTTTGTTTAACGTAGTGTCTGCAGTCTGTAGATGATGATAAATCAAAACCATTACACTAGCTCATGGAGCCCGTACCACACAACGACCTTTGTAATCAGGGGTCACCAAAAAAGTATTCCAGGGCAAAACTGCCAGCAAGTCAGACCCACACACACACACCACAACAGCAGACCATAATTTCCACTGAAACACAGACCCACATAATGCTGTACCACAACCAAAGACACTATCAACCAGCCAAAGAGGTGGGCAGATGTGTTACAACCATACAGCATCTAGGCCTGTGCCTGACTAGCATAGACCACCCAATCATCTAAATTTGTCAGCGGTTTTCTTACAGAAAACAAACAAATATCCACTTACCAACAACTCTGGGCGAACTTGTACAGTACCCGCTCCGAACAGGTGGGTGATTCAAGCGCACTGCACTGATAGTTATGAAAAAATGAGGCGGAAGAATAATAAGACATGGAATAACAGTGTGTAACAATAGCGTGGTTTGTTTTGCAAACATACTAATAAAGTTAATTATGAATTATTTACTATAACTAACCTAGCAAGTTGGCAAGAATACAATGGTGAGTTCATTCTGCAAAGTTGTGGTTTCAGGTCATCTTTGGAGAACATTCCAGCTCACCATTGTATTTCCTGCTCTCTAGTGTTACAGAAATCCATTGTTATCTAAATTATTTCTGATTCCAAACCAGGAAGACATGTCTGAACAACGTATGATATATTACACAACTTGGCAAACCCACCCTGGGCGATGACTGGACAAGGTGTAAGTGGACACATTGAAGAAGGAGCTTTGGTGTTATTTAAGTAATTAATATATCATTGGTCAGGGTTGGGTTGATTAATAATGTAATAATAATATATAATAATGTAATAGTACAACTATATTTAAATTTTCAATAACGTTCAATAACGTAGGCCTATCAATGAATATGTAATGTGTTTGTGTGTGTGTGTGTGTGTGTGGGGGGGGGGGGGGGGGGGGGTGGGGGTGTGCAACATTTGTACTTTACAGCTATCCTGACTTTGTGTCTTTCTGATTGATCATAATTTGCCAGATGTTCCTTGCCCAGTCTATTCATGAAGAAAAATGGCATCAAGCACTTCAAATCAGCTCCTTACCACCCAGCAGCGAACAGTCCAGCCAAAGGTATTTACAAACTTTCAAGAAGTCCATTAAAGCCTAGCACACGTAACGTCGTTATGGCAATAAGTGCGCTATGGCTAAATCATTTATCTTTAGATTAGTAAATGACTGAAGTGCACTATTGGTGGTAAATCCTCATCAAGGTTTGTGTAAATGAACCTTTACATATAACTCATAAACTGGTAAGCAACGTGAATTGTGCTTACATTGTATACATTCATGTACAAATGTAAAATAAAAAAAGGTCATAATTTTCTCTAAAATGAGCAAGTCATCACAAAGGTAATGTAAATAGCAACGATTTTGCGTCACTCAAACTGTAATTTATTGACGGTCCCTAAGTGAAACCGCTGTGGTTTAGACTAGAGCGAGCGCTCGGAGGCGAGCTAGCCGTCCTCTACGGCCAACACTGGGGGAAACTGAGGTAGAAGAAGCCGCTGGATCCGGACTGGATGTCCGTCGAATATCCGTCGAATATGCAACTTAAAACTAACTTCGCCGCGGTACACACACACACACACACACACACACACACACACACACACACACACACACACACACACACACACACACACACACACACACACACACACACACACACACACACACACACACACACACACACACACACTGTGTCACTGTGGAGGAGCTCTTGGCGTATGTAACAGATATGAAGCACTATGTAGCACTATCCGCGTGTTTGGCGCATCGCTGTTGTAGCATCAACTTTTACGCGCAAGCTGTGCGTGGCCTTTTGTGATCGGCTTTGTAACATAGACAAATTACACGCTGGAAGGCTATTTTCTTTCAAAACATCACCCCCTCGAAACCGTGCAATTACTTCGAGTTCAACCATACATTCGTAAAGATGTGGTTGAATTCAGGGTGTCAAGCTATGTGCGGACTCTCTAGAAGTTCCCTGTCTCCGCCGCGCACTGCCAAAGCCAATCTAATTTATTTTATACCTTGCCTGTGGCCAAACAGTCTGCCGCAGGAATTAAGTCTGTTTCATGGGGCCTTCCCTGCCTAGCTCGCTCCCTACCCTACTTCTGTATTCTTGGCAGACCTCGCCGGTTTATCCGTTTAGCGTAACATAACATCTATACCATTTAGTGGAAACTCTGATTCAAAGCGTCTTAGGGGTATAGGGCCTGTAGTCTACCGCAAGTGCGTGTCAGTCGCATAGGGGAGCCACCAGTCGGAGTTACACACCCATTTGACCGGCAATCGTTTTTGTCATGCTACACACATTTAATAACCTGTGGCACGAAATGGATGCATGTGTATTAGTCCATATTAGGGATACAAACACACCCTAACCCCCACACACACCCAAACACTTGCACGCAATACACGCGCACACACTAAAACACGCGCGCACACGCACACTAAACACACACACACACACACACAGAAAAACACGCGCGCGCGCACACACACACACACACACACACACACACACACACACACACACACACACACACACACACACACATTTAAGCAGATACATATGTCCGAACCCTCAATTAGAAAGCGGATTTATAAGCCATAATCAACAAGACTTAGACTTGACGTGAGGTAATTAAGGTCATTAAAGTAATTACGGAATACTCAAGTCAAATATTTCAAGTTTCCAAACCTGTACACCAAGAGATTATCTAAAACATAGGATGAACTTTTAGACTTTCGTCCTTTAAGAAGAAGACTGTACCTCTCAATCAGAATTTAATTAGAACTTAATTAACCAACCGCAACTGGTTGCATTGTTTACGCATGACACGTTCACATCTTACACATCCGCCACTTCACGCTCAGAGAGGTGAATGTACTCCTTGTAATGTTCCTTTGAGATCACCACTGTCATGCCTTATTACTGCATAATGACGACCTCAGTGTGTAGGCCTACTGGTTTGTTTTTATCTTTCAAAACAGTTAACTGGAGGACGTATTTGTCTGTTGATGAACTTCAGGTAATTGGCACTCTTCCATCCCAATAGACGTTACAGTCATAGGATTGGATCTCAAACGTTAAAGAACATCACAAACCTGATGATCCTTTGTTTTTCGGTTCGAGTTAATTCCACTGTACGTGTTTGTGAGAGAGGGAAAGGCTTGAAACGATGCCCTAGGTCCCCACTATTAACACAGGAATGTGTTTTCAAAGCAGGTCCTTTGAGCGATGGTTGTTGTAAGACTTTAACCTCTCCTGTTATTACAGTTGCATTCTCCGAGGGCTTTGAAATGTTTACCACAAACAGTTCCTTCTCTCAGGTGAAAAGTCCACTAAGTACATAGGTGGGCAGGGGTGATTCTGACTCCTGCAGTCCAGATCAGATAAGAAGATTATTCCAAATGGTCCCATCGTTCATCGCCGGCCCACAGCCAATCAACAAGTGAATGACAACATCGTTATTAAGAACCCTGCATAAAATGCCAAAACACACAAACACACACACATACATAAACGCACACACACATGCATGCCAACACAATAGCTGTGCCACAGGAGAATGCTGTACTTTTATCTGCATCTCCATCTAGACATTAAAATACAGTTTTAATGTTTTGACGGAAGCTGATCTTCACATACAGGCAGTGACTGTATATGCGTGCTCAGGCTAGTTTGCTTGTCTGTTACTCTCTCTCTCTCTCTCTCTCTCACACACACACACACACACACACACACACACACACACACACACACACACACACACACACACACACACACACACACACAGCGTGCAGCTCTACCTGGACACATTGACACTTAAGTGTCAAAGTTCCAAGACAATAGATAATAGCAGTAGGCTCCAAGCCATACCTTAATTCAGTAGTTAGCTAGAAGTTCTGAGCTGTGACATTTTTCAAGCCGTTTCCTGGTCAAATTAAATAAATATATTAGAAAAATGTGGCTTAGGCATTGCAATTTAGAATAAAGCAACAACAACATCAACATTTCTCAAAATCTTCCGTCTAGACATTCATGCTGATTAATGTAATTTGGAAATAAAATCCCAAACAAGCAGACAGATCCATGATGGCTAAACCCCCATTGCCCCCCCCCCTACCCAGATGGCAACGTCCTACTCTTCTTAACAAGGTTAGCTGGAGCGCGTAGCTACACCCTGCACAATTAGTCCTATCTCCCCCCCCCCCCCCCCCCCCCCCCCACCCAACCTGTCGCTGTTAGTGGGGGCTGACATCCACATCTGGACTACATTACAGAATCAACCCCCACCTCCCCCAAAATCCATCCCTTTTTGCCTCTGACACGTGAGGAGGGGTCTCCGGAGCGGCAGCCACAGCATGACATGTCCCCTCACAGTATTGAAGTCCCTGTTTACCCCAATAATGCAAGATGACCTGTATCATTCACTGTGGTCCAGATGCAGAGGACTGCAACACACTGGTCCATAGCCTTCCTCTCTGAGTTGGCAGCAGCAGAGACAGAACTGCGTTGCACTGACGGCCCTTTTAACTGCGGTCCTGCTGACTGACGTTTGAACGAAATACAAATTCAACAAACCTAGTGTTTTGATTCCTTTAGATACACTGCACACTGCCCTGTTGTTTAGAAACTTGTTTTAGCTTTCTTTGTAGCTGCTCCAATTTGGATGGTATGCTAGGATTGTTCTCAGCCTCACTTGTCGCTTTGGATAAAAGCGTGTGTGCAATGTAGTGAAATTAAATCCCAGGAAAAACAACTGGGAGATTTACTGAAACACAGCAAAGAAAATCAAAATTATATAAATGAATGTCCACCTCAATCATTTATTCAATTGTTGCTGTTCAAATCTTCTACTGAAACTAACATTTTCCAGTGCGGTGGAATAGGATTCTTGGTTAGCGATGTCCAATAGATTGACATGAAAAAATGTACGTGACTCAACTAACATTGTAAAATACAAACACAGCTGGCTTGTATGAATGTTAGTTTTTTATGGGATTTCGGGAAGTAAATGTTGTCAAAACATCTGCAGATTTGCAGATTTTTGAGTAACCTAACAAGCAATGAAGCAGGTCGTTCTTTCCAGTGTCACACACAAGGGGACCTGGTTGTGAACGTTATACATGTTACTGTATCATGAATGTGAAGATGTCTTTGTAGATATCTCATATTGTTGTGTTTATCAAACTTTAGACCAAAGACGTAATGCCAAATACCATGATCAGCAGGCCTATTTGTTAATACACACTTTACAGTATTTCTGTAAAGATTTCACTAACTAACTAAACTGAGTTAGTACAGAAACGACTATATGATCAGGGGCATTGATAGTCTGTTGTGGGTTTGAACCCCTGTGTTGGATAATAGGTGAACTTAACCCTCCCTGCTCATTAATGGCATGTCTCTCAAAGCAAACAATATAAGCACTGTTTTAAAAAGTGTCTGCTAAATAATCAACAGTATTATGATTTTCAATGAATGAGCATTTAGCAAGTTTAATCCAAAATGACGTAAAAAGACAGTACCGGTCTGGGTGCTCAAACCGTTGTAACCGTCTCTCCTGGCTTCACTAAAACATTCATCACCAATATGATTTGTCTAAATTACTTTGGTGTACTGATTCTGCCGAAGAGGATTTATTGTGAGGGCGCTCTAACCACAAATGTAAACAGTGGCAATATAGCATTTTTGTCTTTTGGAATTAATGTCAGTGCGGAGTTTGGGAAAGTTTGTGGACAATTTTCTTTTTAATCGCCATACAGTGCAAAATGTCTTATCAAGAAGAGCAAAGTGCTACTGCTGTTGTTTATGTTTGCGGCAGGTGTGCTCACGCTAAATATTCTTGGCAGAATCGACACAACAAAGTGATTTTGACAAATTATATTGGTAACAGATGTTTTCGTGAAGCCTGGAGAATTGGTTACCATGGTTGGATCACCCAGACCGGTATTGCCCGTTAAAATAATTCTAATAAAGAAGCAAGTATAGCACAGTAGAAGCAAAACTAGAAACTAGAACCTAGAACACTTGTTGCTAAACACTGTCATTCCGCTGAAACCATCATGACAGTTAGGATCTTGATGGACATGATAAACTGTACATACATTTCTCTTCACCCATGAAGGAAGAGCTGCTGTTGTCTGTCAGTAAACACAGGTTCTGGGTGCTGTCTGCCGGCTATGTCGGTTATCTGCAGTCCTGAGAGAAGATAACAGCTCCATACACACACACACACAGACACACACACACACACACACACACACACACACACACACACACACACACACACACACACACACACACACACACACACACACACACACACCAACTGCAAACAAACATCCAACTACAAAGCCCTCTGGAGTCAGAAGGCTCCAAAACTATTTTATCATAGGCTTTGAGACATGAAACGATGTGTGTGTGTGTGTGTGTGTGTGTGTGAGTCTAGTGTGTGTTCGTGTGTGACGTCCTCTCTTTGTCAAACTGCTGTAACTACGAAACATTTTAGATGCCAACGTGATGTAAACGTGAACAGCGGTTGAATGTAAAGTCTACGTTATACAAAGATAAGCTTTCTCATTAAGCCTCTTTGCCGACATAAGACCGCCGCACACATTAGTCATTCCCATTCTGTTCTTGGCCCCGGCCGACAGCCGATCAGATGGTGGAACGGCTTCTGTGTGTTTATGTGGTCGTCCTCCCTGGACGCAAGCCATTGCAGATGGAAGTGAAGATGGTGGAGATGAAGGATGAATATAGGTCAGCCTGGTGCATCCATGATGTCATGAGTCGACTGTAGATCATGGAACTTTTTTTATTGTTGTAATGGATAATTGAAAAGGTTCATGCGGGATATATAATGAGCCGGATTTGAGAATACATTTTCTCAACAGAGTTTGGAGGAAGGTTCTATAAAGCTTTCCGTATTGCCCTCACGAGTACATTCCAAACAGTGGAGCGATGTGGGCCTGTTTTACGGGTGGTCTTACATTAAGTTACACCTGTTGGATAACCCTTTCAAAGTAAAAGCTGATTGTTTACGGCTGGAGAGATCGTCTGATAGCCCCAGCTGCTCTAGAGTATACCTGACATCGCTGTTCGTTTCATTAACTGTGTCTGGATAACACAGCAGAACTATTGGTCAAAGACTACATCAGTTGCAGAGAACATTCTCGGTTCAAAATCAAGATTTAGAACTTTGGGTGCCGCCATTTCTTTAAAGTAGTAACACCTGTTGATATAAATAAAGAAAATGCCATTAAATTAAACCTAATGATGCTCACTCACAGTATATCGTGAGCGATAAATAATCAGTGAAGTTATACTCTTTTGTTGCTGGTCCTGGTAAACTAGATTTGAAACATTATCAATTAAATGGCTTTGCTCATAACCCAAATTTAGTCAGAGATCCATTCCGGCTATCAGCAGCTACAGTGTAATATTTTGTCTAATCCATCTTCTTATCCTTTCGTTCTGTTTGTACAGCGATGAACGACCCTTATCAGGTGTTAGCACTCGTTGTTGTTGTTTTTGATGTTGTTACTGTGTCTGGGACTTATCGTCTGGCCCTCCTGAGGCCTTTATTATCCCCCCATCATAACAAACCCTGTTGCTGGGTCGTACCATTCAACCGAGCCCACATGCTGTTCCCTCCACCAGTAGTCCCAGCACGGATGCATAAACATCCACATTTTAACCAATTAAAGATCCCGCTCAATCCCATTACAACGAACGTAAGCTTGTATAGCGACCCAAAACCCCAAATCATGGTCACAATGTTTGTTTAAAGTGCGAAACCAGAAGGTTTCCATTCAGCAGAATCCGTCTGAGGTTCGTTTGGTCGTTTTCCACCTAACCTGGGGCCTTGCGTGTCCACAGTTTACAGCGAGTCACAAAGCATTAAGCAACAATCAGGCGGGGGCTAAACACAGCGCGACCACCACGGCCCTTTGAAGGGGTTTTCGGGAAGACAAACACGAGAGTGGCATGGAGGTTTATTTGGAAACAATGGCGACGGTCGACCCACAATACATGCCCGTAAAGAAGCCCCAAATAGGATGGACGGACAGGCTCCAGGTTTGGTTTCACGCACAAGCAGCTGCGCGCCACTAGGCCTACCTTTATCACTTCAACATCGTTGGCCGCTACGATAAACAATATTCTTTTTTTTTTGTATACTCGTCTATTTAAATTCCGAAGTGTCGCACTCAGGAGGGCTGAGGGTCATGCGCAGACACGCCTGGCATATCAGCTGTCTCTCTCTCTCTTTCAGATCTCTCTCTCTCTCTCACAAGAGAGAGAGAGAGAGATACAGAAGGAGAGAGAGAGAAAGACAGAGTGAGGTAGAGAGAGACTTACAGAAAGAGTGAGAGAGAAAGAGAGAGCAAAATAGAGAGAGAGACAGCGAGCGAGGGAGAGAGAGAGATACAGAAAGAGAAAGGGAGAAAGAGATAGAGCGAGATATAGAGAAGGAGAGAGAGAGAGAGAGAGAGAGCTACGCCCATGCGATAATGTACCACGTTGCCGTGCCCTATACTTACCGCGGTGACCGCAGCATTCTGCCCTGCAGTTACGACGGCGTTGCTGGCTCCACGGCACGGGTTGTCACACAGCACTCTTCGACAGTGACTCACGGAAAACAAACACGACTTTGTGTACCCTGCCTCCCGCGTGTCTGTTTGTTCACGTGTGTTTATTCGTGTTTATGTGTCGAAACCTGGTAGAAAGTGTCCTGAACACGATGTGCCTGCAGCCCGTTCGTTCTTTGACTATCAATGATTTGTCGGACCATGAGGTCGAGGTCAGCAGACAAACATGCTAGAACCCGTCCTGTTGCGTCTGTTTGTTCTTGTATCTTCATTTATGTGCATGTTGGTAGAAACCAGGTCCGGAACGCGATCAGCCCGTTTCTTTGTTGCTTTGACTGTCTGGGGTTTATCCGACTTTGTCAGTTTGAGGTCATAAGACAATCCAGTAATGTGTTATAATGACAGCAATTATAATCCTGTTTTCTCCTTTAGAGTTTGAAGATGCGTCTCGGAATCAAGTTAACAGAAAAGAACAACGTCATGAAAACTGTACAATAGCGGTGAGGCCGTCTTGGCGTATTGGTTTATGTCTGTGATTGTGTTTGAAAGTTGGGGACTTTTTGTCCAATTTAAAGTGACTTTTAGATACTGTACATGATCATACAGTGAACAGCTAGGAGTTAGACACCTTGCTAAACATTCCTAGACTGTGGACATGGGCCTCAAACCCAGAACCTTGCGGCGGGGAGTCAACAACCCTAAACACTTCAAGACTTCCATCCTGCCCCCGCAATGCCATCATACATAATACAACACCCTCCAACCTCACAGTACAGACAGACCCCCCCCCCCCCCCCCCCACCACCAACCACCACCACCCCCACCACATCATCAGGGTGAGTGTGGGTGGCTCCCGGGCTTTGATCCGACTGAAGGCCTCTGTGTAACCCAGCCTTTAATCCCTCCACTGTTGTGTGTGTCCCGGCCCAACAGAGGCCCCAGGGAGGGCATGCACGGCCGTGGTGGGTTCCTCCCCGCAGAACCAGTGTGAGAACCTGGAAGCCGATAGGACTCCTTCTCCCTTCTCCCACCACCACCTCTCCTCCTCAACCTCCTCCACCACCACCACCTCCGTCAGTAGGGCCAGGGCCACGCCTCCTCTCTGGACGTGTCTATTGTGGTTAGGACGGTGGGAGGTGGGGGGGAGGGGGGGCGGGGGGGGGGGGGGGGTGTAGTGTCGGGATGTGAAGTGGAGACTATCTAAATGACCCGCCAAAGATAGCAAGGCCCCCTCGAGGAGGAGGTGTGCATGTATGTCTGTGTGCGCGTGCATATGTGTGTGTATGTGTGCATCATATGCGTGTTTGTGTGTCTGTACATGATTATGCATATGTACATATGTTTGCCAGTGTTTGCATGTATCTGTGTGTGTATGTGTGTGTGTGTATGTGTGCGTGCGTGTTTGTGTGTGTTAGTGTGGGTGTGTGTGTGTGTGTGTGTGTGTGTGTGGTTGTGTGTGCACGGTGTATCCAGTGTATATATCAGTGTGCTAAGGACCAGGTCACACATTCCACGCAGATGACTTAATGGGTGTGTTGAAGAGCTCTTCAGTGTCTGGGTCCACACACTGTGTCTTCACTGGGCCTACAATGCCCACCCGAACAATAGATTATGTTCCCTCGTGGAAACATGAAGAGGGGTCCGATGGATGCACAACTCAAGGAGTCTTTTTATGAGCCGGAACAACAGAGAGCGTAGCTTATTGTTTCAGGGGGCGAACAAAAAAGCTGGCACTTTTACGACCAAACACAAAGCTAAGTAATACAATTAGCTTGATCTAGAGGAAGTCAAGTTTCACCTCGACAAAAACGTTGTTCTTTTGTCTCCTCGCCTTTCTTCTTCCCTCTGTGAGAATTTAATATTTATTCATGGCTCCCACTCCAATTTCCTGTCTTATTTTAGTTTCAGTGCTGAATTCCCTCCAGAACTCCTTGTGTTTTACACCCCAGTCCAGCTTCAGCCCTTTCCTCCATCAGCATTAACTTACACCAACAACTCGTGTATCGCAAAATATCTAAAAATATCGTCACATCTTTCGCGAGGATGAATACGAGCCATGATAACATTACCTTGAAGTATTATCCCCCAGACCTACTTACACCGTCTTGAATGAAAAACACAACTTCCTCTCTCGTGTTTAATGGATAACGCTACAGCACACCGTCCACCTCACATCTCGTACATAAACGCTCACCTGAGTCCACGGCCTCACTTCTCCACAAAACAGTTGCAATGGATCCTGTCTTTGAAGTGGCCGCGACAGGTCGTCATAG
Organism: Lota lota; assembly: GCA_026745465.1. Classification (NCBI taxonomy): domain Eukaryota; kingdom Metazoa; phylum Chordata; class Actinopteri; order Gadiformes; family Lotidae; genus Lota; species Lota lota. Next base: position 2,958,387 of record JACYXH010000292.1, on the reverse strand, counting down.
GGACTTACCCGGGGATTACAGACCATAATAGTTGCTGCCAAGCTTTGTACAGCTGTCGGCGCTCCCAGCATCTAGAACCTGACACAGGTGTGTAGAAAATACAGAACACAGATGGTGTCACTCTCAGATGCAGGTGTGTGTGTGTGTGTGTGTGTGTGTATTCTTGTGTGTGTGTGTGTGTGTGTGTGTTCATGTGTGTTCATGTGTGTGTGTGTGTGTGTGTGTGCGTGTGTGTGTGCTTGTGCGCGCTCATAGCTTCGGTAATTTAAATTAAATCCGTAGACATTGTCTACATCCTATTCAAATGTACAGTGAATGAACCTGCACGTACTTGAACTACAATACACATCAAAACCTTTGAGAACACTCTTTTTGTATACGCCTAGAGGAAACCAATGAGGAAACCAATGAGGAAACCAATGAGAGTCAATGATATTGATCTACGTTCTCCGGCAGTTGTTGTCTTCTGTGTTTAAGGACACCAGGTAGATATGGACACCCTGCCAGGCAGAACCTAATGACCCAGACCTATAGATATTGTCATCTGCTCTATAGAAGAAACCGATGATCACTAATAGAGGTGCCGTCACATGTGGTGTCACACTTCACATTCGCCTAAATAAGCGGGAAGATGCCCATGCATGTTCGGACTTGTTATGTTATACCGTGAATATAAATATAATGTCAATTTGATTGCTTCTTTTCTTCCCAGGAGTGCATCTTTCCAACGTTCAACACCATTCATTATTCAGTTTTTCATGTATTGTGTTCACACCCAGTCATTAAGCATTAAACGAGAGAGAGAGAGAGAGAGAGAGAGAGAGAGAGAGAGAGAGAGAGAGAGAGAGAGAGAGAGAGAGAGAGAGAGAGAGAGAGAGACAGACACCTGAATCAGAGCAGATAACTTCTAACCCCACTAAGACTTCCATTTCAACCCCAAACTCTCCCACACATTAATTAAACCAGTATGCTGATGACTACTAGGAAACACAAAAGTGACTCTTTTTTTTTCTTGTAAATCAAGGATCTCTTTCATCATGTCAGCTTCATTTGAATGGAGCGGAGCTTCCCAACCTGTCATCTTTATCTCCGGTGGTTTTTCACAACATGTATGCCCTGGCCTCGCGCGGGTAGATGCTACTGGTGTGGTAATGGTTAGTCTAATTGAGGAAGAACTACAGAGTTTTTTTCTTTTTTTAAAAGGCCGCGGTTTCGCAAAGAGTAAATAGTTCCCTGTTGCATGCGAAGACGCGTAGGAAAATGAAATCCCATGGGACATAGGACGTTGCGAAGCGGCGCAACTTAAAACAAAATTGAAACAGAGGGGAAAACATGGCGACGTTGGAACACAGCCACTTTAGGTTGCTTCAAATGAATAAAAATGCTTCAGTAGGAATCCATTTGGAAATGTTGAGGGCCGTGCCTTTGTTAGCCTCGGGCGCAATAACCGACGATAATTACATTATTCTATATAGTACGTTCACAAAGTTTCGCTAAGGAAATATGAATACATAAAATAAAAACAAATGCAGTATCTGAAGCTGATATGAGAAGCACACACACACATATATATAGATGGATGTGTTTGGTGTCAACTCAATGTCAAACAAGGGTGGTCTTCCTTGCGAAATCATTGTTTCTCTGTGAGCGGAATGGAATTCATCCACTTTCTCTCTCCTTCTCTCGCTCTCTCTCTCTCTCTCTCTCTCTCTCTCTCTCTCTCTCTCTCTCTCACACACACACACACACACAAACACACTGAGCCCCCATACTGGCTTGTTTGCGGATGGCACCTGTCTGTCTTTGTATGGTGGAGAGCGGGGAGGTTAAATGTTTATGTCATGGCTGGCTCCAGGGCCTGGTAATGGGGGGGGGGGGGGGGGGGGGGGGGGGTGAAGGTGGGGGTGGTGGTGGTGGTGGAGGGTGGAGAGTGGAGCAGACAGGTGGTGTCTGGAAGCCCCCCAAGAGGCTAGGCATCATCCTCAGCCCTGCGAAGGCCAACTTCCATGTGGAGAAAGATAAATAGTAAATGGTAAAGATGAAGACCACCTCTACTCTACACTCCCCTCCTTTACTCTATTCTCCTACTCTAATCTACTTCACTTCTACTCTATTCTACTCTAATCTATTATACTCGACTATACTGTAACTCTATTATGCTTTCTTTAATCTCTAATCTCTAATAAATACAATTCTGACCAATACTGTTCAATAAAGTATGTGCCTGCTCAATCATATGTTCAAATGAAGCCTGCGTTTTATTTGTATGATCATTTCTTCAGTCAGATAGCATTTTCCTCTCTACATCAACCACGGAAGGGGTGGATTGTGTCTGTAACAATTACGCATCGTTATTATAGTGTCTCGTGGCGGCGAATGGTATAGGGGCGTGAGCTCGATAAGGCGGGTGTGGATTCGCACCCAAACGGAAAGGGGTGTGTCTGCTCGTGCTGTGCCGGGGTTCAGAGTTCTCTTCTCCTGCCGTTGAGCCAAAGAAGACAGGAGCCTACGGGGAGCGCACGCAGAGAGCAGTTGAGGGGGCGCTTGGAACATAAACTGACAACTGAACTGTTCGTCTTGGGGAGTTAAAAGTGAAGGGTTTTCAATCAGTGCGACTCTGGTTGTTATCAACAGCTTAATGTGTCCATTGACAGAGGTATTTACGTTTTTTTCTTTCAATTGCCGAGAAACATGCTGAGTGGAATTGTGTGCGCGTTTGGCATGTTTTGCATCTCCCGAAGGCAGCAGCGAAGCGGGTAATGCTGGATAATATTCTACCTTTTTTTTTTTTTTTTACTTTAAAATACATGCGTTTTGAAATAATCAAATAAGGTATGCTTCCTTCGTTGTGTCCTTTGGCTCAGCAGCATTGCGACTCATGGGATGTAGTAAATGGAGAGCTGGGTTCAACTTCGGACACCTGAAGGTGCAGTCTAAGCTGTCCGTCTTCCTGACCATGATCATTCTCTTCACCTACCTGTTCTACTGCCTCAACGGTTTCTGTGAATCGTTACCTCCACCTGTGTACGACCAACAGACTTCTAACCTTCTGACCAAAATTCTCCTCGATGTCGGACAGGACGCATCGCAGCACGCGTACAAAAACGACTTTCTCGCGTCGGCCTCGGCGGGGGATGACCAGCTCACGGAACTCGACGACGTTGACTCTGTCTTACAAAAGCTCAGTAACGAACTGCCCTCCGAGAGCAACATGTCGGTGGCGAACAGCTTCGGGAGTAAAAAGTTCCCCCAGGCCATCATCATAGGGGTGAAGAAGGGCGGCACGCGGGCGCTCCTGGAGTTCCTCCGCATCCATCCGGACGTCAGAGCGGTCGGGGCAGAGCCGCACTTTTTTGACCGCTTCTACGACAAAGGCCTGGAGTGGTACAGGTGACTATTTTCCCCATGTGCTATAAGATGACCATTTGTGTCAAGTGTATTTATTGATGTAGTTGTTTTATTTTCTGTGGTTTTAGGAAATAGTGCAGTGCACTATTTTCTCCCTATACGATTTGGTGACTGATTGACCTATATGTAGCATGTATACATTGGGAACATTTTCTCTTAATTTGGTTTGTGTGATTCCCCCCTCTCTTGTTATCATCTCCCATTCTTCCTTGTCCTCCCCTATCCTCAATTGCCCTCTTCTCCCTCTTTTCTCCCTCCCTCTCCTCTCCTCTTTTCCCCACTCTTCCCCTCTTCTCTCCTGTCTTCTCCTCTCCTCTTCTTTCCTCTCCTTTCCTCTCCTCTCCACCAATCTCTCCCTACCTCCTCTCCTCCTTTTACTCCTCTCATCATCTCATCTCCTTGCCTCCCTTCTCTTTCTTCTCTCCCCTCCCCTCCTCTCCTCTCCTCTCCCCCTCCTCTCTCCTCCACTCTCCCCTCCTCTCCCCACATCCTCTCCTTCTCTTTCTCCTCACCTCACCTCTCTCTACTCCTCCCCTTCTCTCCCCCCTCTCTTCTCCCCTCTCCTGGCTTCAACAAGGTGACTGTGTAGTCTGCCTATACGAGGGTCAGTGGGGGTGTATATACTGCCCTGCCGATAAAGACGCTGTTTATTCAGCCGACAGCCACAGCCCTAAGTGTCAGTCTGTTGGTCCCTAGGGGCCCCGGGCCCTCATCAGGAGCCAGCCTGGAGAGACAGAGACAGAGGGAGAGGGAGAGAGAGAGTGATGGAAGGAAAGAAAGAGAGATGAGAGGAGAGATAGAGAGAGCGGAAGAGGGAAGGAGAGAGAGAGAAAGGGAAGGAGAGAGAGAGTAAGAGGGAGAGAGAGAGGGAAGGATGGTTTTTCATCTGAGACAAGGGCTTGGTCAGAGATAGATTAGAGGATATGGTGGCTATGGCTACAGGTAAACTACTGGTCAAGAGAAGAGAAGAGAGAGAGGAGAGAGAGAGAGCTATCAACAGAAAATAATGTTGCAGACTTAAAATGAATCACCAAAAAAACATACAAATGAAAGAGAGCCAGGTTAGAGAGCGAGAGAAGTCAGGACCGAGGGACCCTAAAGGGGGAGCATGGAGAAAGAGAGGAAGACAGAGTGGCTTTAAAAGAGAGAGAATAATCGATACAGCCTCTTCATGATCAGAGCGTCGCGGTGCCACTCAGGTGGGGCTGGAGCAGGACTCTCAGACACGTACAGGATCACAGTGTGTGTGAGCAGGCATAAGAGATCCGCTTCTGTTGCGCGCTGCTTTGATTTGATTGTCTGTGGGGTTTTTATTTCACGGCGAGATGGAAGATAGGAGGGGGGAGAAGCAAGAAAATGTTTTGAGAAAAATGAAATTCGTTAATGGCAGGTAATGGCGATGATCTTTATCCCTTTCCTTTTTTTTAAGCTATTACCTTTTTCTTTTTCTGACACGTTTAAATTTTTTCTTTTAAATTTAGCTTAGCTTTTACGTTAAATATTTTTCATAAATTTATGTGGGCATTTTTTCTTCTGTAGTTTGACGCCACCACTCTGTTAACTGTAAATCAGTGCCAGTCAGCAGTATTTGGCAGTGGGGCGAAGGCCTGGGGTGGAGCGGACATTTTGTGAGGCGTGATTACCAACCACTTTACAGTGGTTGGTAATAGCGCGTGTTGATAGAGGACACCCACCGTAATGTGTAAAGCTTTAACACAGCCACGTTGTATGATCATCTCTCCCTCTCGCCCACCTCTCTCTCTCCTCGCTCTCTCTCGCGCACCCTCTCTCTATCGCTCTCCTCTCGCTCACCCTTCTCTCTCTCACCCCTCTCTCTATCGCCCCTCTCTCTCTATCGCCCCTCTCTCTCTTTCTTTCTCCTTCTCTCTCTTCTCGCTACCTCGCATCTCCTCCCATGATCCCAATACCTAATAAAGACGTAATGAAATATGTGTGTGTGTGTGTGTGTGAGAGTGCGTCTGCATGTGCGTATGTGTATGCGCACATGTGTGTGCACACTAATCCGTTGACAGCTAGCATCAACAACGCGTGGATTGGGCCCTGGTAATGATGATGTCGGGCATTGAAATGGACAGCCGAGGGACAAAACCGAGGGGGATTAGGACCCCGGGCCCCGGTTCAACAAGGCCTTATGAAGTGTTGGTGAGGTGGTGGTGTTCAGTCACCCCCGCCTCACATCCACCCTCAGCTGGTACCTGACCAGTGCTCTATGCTTCTTTACAGGCTGGGTTACAAGCTTGTCACACCCATGGGAGCTGTAGTCCACTTGGGTTAAAGAGCGAAAGAGCCTGCATTATTGTAAAAAATATATATATATTTGAGAGTGTCTCAAATAGGGGCTGTCTCACTTTCTCTCTCTCTTTGCTCCGTTTGTCGTGAACATTTTTTTCTTTCATTTCCTTTTTTCCTTTCCTTTTTTTCCACCTTTTTTGAGTTTGTCTCCTTGCACTCCTTTCCTTTTCTTCTTTCCCCTCGTTAACTTTTCTTTTCCTCACCCTCTATACTCTCATCCTTTCCTCCTTTCCTTTCATTTCCTTTGCTTTCCTTCTCCCTCCACCTCTACCCCTCATCTGTCCTTCCTTTCTGTCCTTCATGCATTTCTCTTCACCCTCTACCTCTGCTCTCTCCTCCTCCTGTGTCTCTCTCCATCATATGTTGTGGCGGTGATATTTCTCATGGAGTCCTCATTACACTTCAAGTACCCAGTAATTCACATATCAACCCCACAGCGAAGCCAGAGGCTCCTTAGAACTAACCCTTAGACTTAAGGAAATCAGACATAGGGCCCCTTCTGGAAAGCATCACTTATAGTCGTGTATCCACCGAAAGAGCGCTTCGTTTCAAAGCAGCGTCTTCTGCGAGCCTTGAGCTTGGAAAGAGCCCTGGCCTCTGTCTTTAGCCGGTTACCAAGTAAAACACATGGACATGCTTAAAGGAAGCATTTGGCAAATTGTTTTAGAAAAAATGCTTATATGTGGAAAAGCCTTGGCTTTGCCATCGACTGGAAACGCTTCTGTGGTTTCGTGGTGCAGAGTGAGGGTTTAGAAAGCCATAGTGCGTAAGTGAGTGTCTTCGCATGTGTGTGTGTGTGTGTGAGTGTGTGTGTGTGTGTGTGTGTGTGTGTCTGTGTGCGTGGTGAGATTGAGTGGGTGGGTGATCGCGCACGTTGGATCCGTATGTGGATGACGTGCATGTAGTGTGCATTCATGTATGTCTTAACTGTCCCCTGTGTGTATGTGTGTGTGTGTATGTGTGAGCTTGTGTGTGTGTGTGTGTGTGTGTGTGTGTATGTGTGTGTGTGTGTGTGAATGTGCAGTGTGTGTGTGTTCATGTGCATGTGCGTGTGTGTGTGTGTGTGTGTTCATGTGCATGTTTGTGTGCGTGTGTGCGTGTGTGTAAATTCCTTGCCGCCGGTCCTGCCCTAGCAGACCGGCCAAGGTCCACTGTGTTCCTAGTTCTCATCCCCCCCATGCGAATAAAAGCCCCTCCTCCACTGTGCCATGCGACACTATAAACATGACACAGATATTAAATGTAATTTCCTGTATCGATCGGTCCAAAACAGCTTTCTCCTATTGATCCCTGCTCTCTTCCCTGGTTCACTATCGCTCGGTCGCAGCAGAAATGAATTAACTCCTGAATATTCCATCTTGTTGACAAGGGTGCTGTTTCTTGTCCCATCTCAGACCACGTGACATTTACAGTCTCTACACCAGCCCAGTCGCCCTAACTGATTTATCGGGATGCTAAAAAACGGCGTAATGTAGGACAGATAGGCCAGGTACATAAGGACACAGGCCTTTCGTGTTTCTGTCTTGACCTCTTATACTTCTATGTGCTTTTTTCTGTCTTTTTCTGTGCTACCCCCTCTCTCCCTCTCCCTCTCTCTCTCTTTCTAGCTCTCTTTCTCTCTCTCTCTCTCTCTTTCTCTCTTTCACGTTCTCACTCTCTCAAATTTCTCTCTCTCTCTTTCTCTCTCACACGCGTTTCTCTCTCTCTCTTTCTAGTAGTGCTCCATCTACTTGTTCTCTCACTCGTTCTTTCTTCCTCTCTCCCTATAGTGCTCTGTCTCTCTCCCTCACTCTGACTCTCTCTCCCTCCCTCACTCTTACTTTCTCTCTCTCCCTCACTCTCTGTCTCATTCTCTCTCTCTCACCCTCTCTCACTCGCTCCGTCTGGTTAGAGAAAGATATCAGACAGTAGAATGCTGGATGCTTCAGATTGCCCAGGTTCTATTTCCTGTACCGCCTCTCTGCCAATAACGTTGTAGCTTCCTGTCAATGAACTCCACTCTGAGCTGTCGAACTTAAACTGCCTGCTTGAAGTATATATATTTTTTTTCCTTCTCAAGTCTGGCGCTTTTGGCTTAGGAAAAGAGAGTGTTCCAGGTTTGAGAATGAACTATTTAAAAAATGGTTTAATGTGTAGGATTCAGTTGGAGAAAGGGGGCTTTGTAGCCTCATCAACGTAGGAAGGAAATACAATTCGCGAGGCGGGTAATTTCACAAGCAGCTACAGTGGCAGACAGGTCTGTCAACAGTAATACGTGTCTACATGACATTTCAGGGGGATATGAGATGTTCATGTAAATAGCTTTTGTCAGACTGGATACCATATGGTAACCAAGCCCAGGGTGAGGCCCTCTTTGAACGTAATCAAACATGACTTGATGAATTGGCGTAGGACAAGTATGGATTTTTTTTTTAAATGAAAATGAAATACAGTGTCTGATGAATCTGGGGTCAACAGGATTTTGACAGCCGGTCAGTGGAGGGCCTCCCTAGCATTGGCGTGACTTATCCAATCAGATCACTGCTTGTTTTCAATTGGATAATAAGTCAGGATGTACAATCACATGCTTGTTGGGAGCTATAGAGCTTGTTACAAACCTATTACAGTTGAAGTCAGTAAATCTACCTTGCTTTGGTTTTTCAGAGATATTTAAACATCCACTATGTAACTTCACTCTAGTTATCATTTTTGTGATTTTTGTGATTTGAAATACATAGAGTATTTATATAATAATAATAATAATAATAATAAAAATAATAAAAATTATGATAATAATAATAAAACACATAATCTGCTTCAAATGATTTAAGTATTTTTTGTATGTGCATTTACAATTTCTCATGAAAGCCAAACCATTTCTAAATGTGAGGAAATAATTGTGTGGCATCCTAATGGCTTTTTAAAATATATTTTCTATATATTTATATTTTCAATTTTCTATAATTGTGTAGTTTATTCAACAAACCTTATTTCTTACTTACTACTTACAAAATGTGGGCATTGTTTTCTTGTAACATCGACGCAGAAGTAGAGAAAAGAAAATGCATGGCTGGACATAGTCTAGTCTTCCTCTTTCTACTCCTTGGTATCTCCATTAAATACATATTTTCTGGCACTGACAGTGTGTTTAATGGGCTCAGTTCCAGTTCATTCTGCACTGACGGTCTGGTCGCTCATGGTTAGTGGGCTGGAACAAAAGGTTTCTCTTCCTTCTCCACTATCTCTTGTTGCTGTTGATGTTTCTTATCTCTTCTATATTCTTCCCTTTCCTTTGTTGCCTCTCCGCTTCCTTGCTTACTTCCTCTTCCTCTGCTTCATTCACATATATATATATTTAATATAATACATTCAATATTTATTTTAGATATCTTTTTTTATCAAGCTGTCAAACATTTGCAAAACTCTATAAATGTCAGTCAACTCATTAAACAATATGTTACATATTGAATACACTTAACTCAATTGCATTCTATTGAATAGTAAATGTAATAATTACAGTTAGTAAAATATAAGATTTTACATTCATATTTGAACCCAATTTGCACACAGAATTACCTTCTGGTCTGTCTGAAAGCACTGGAAATCATTGACCGTGTGTGTGTTTATGTTTAATTTGTGTATGTGTGTGTGAGTGTGTTTATGTTTGAGTGTGTGTGTGTGTGTGTGTTAATGTTTAATATATATGTGTTTGAGTGTGTGTGTGTGTGTGTGTGTGTGTTAATGTTTAATTTGTGTGTGTGTGTGTGTGTGTTTGTTTATGTTTAATGTGTGTGTTTATGTTTAATTTGTGTGTGTGTGTGTGTGTATACAGTTTATGTGTATCGGGGGGGGGGGGGTTACACGACCGAAGGGGTCAACATCGTGAGAACTCAGAGCTCCTCACACAGTTAAACACACCTACCTCAACCGAACTGGAACACAACTGTACCAATTAACGGTTTGAAACAAAAATGAAAGAAATAGAACAGGTTAATTATTTTGGGGGGGAAGGGAAGAGTATTTGGCTCATTTTCTGCTAGGGCATTCCTTTGAATCTAATCTCACAGGCAAAATGGCGGCAGGGATCGGGGGGCAACATCGACCAAAGTCGATACTTCAAAAAGCGCCTAACTCCTCTGAGCTCAGTGCTCACGTCGCCAGCTCCCTCTCTACACATCCTCTCTGGTGCTCACAGTCGCTCTAGTTCTAACTGCCCAGTAATGCGACAGGCCTGACGGTACTTCTAGCTTACTGGTAAGTGGGGATTGCCACGCTGCCAACAGCGGCCTGGGCCAGGGCTGATTTCCTCTTCTCATCAGAAGACACTACTAGTTATGAGCTGAGAAACCACGCACAGTTGGCTAGCCATCGCACGCTCGGAAGTAGAGGCCTTTTGTAATCGGACAGTATCGAGTGCTCCAATTGGTTGAGATTTGGGGTGTTGCCAGGCAAGGGGAATAGATAAAGTCCATAATGAGTCTGCTACAGTGTTGTGCATGTGTGTGTTGTGTTGTGAGTGTGCATGTTTATGAGTGTGTGCATCCTTGCGTGTCTGCCTGCCAATTAGTGGAAATACCTGTTAATTTTACTGAACACGATGTAACCTAACAGTGTTTATACAGTAGGTAACCAAGGTAACAATAGAACACAAGATCACCCGGTCTGACCCAACATACATACTTTAAATCCAACAAGTATTCTGGGAGCAGAAGCTCATTCAATCAGTGAAACTTTATGCAAAACTGCATTTCGTACATTAAGTGCTTCATGAGGGAAAGAACGAAAGAAAGAAACAAAGACATTTCGAAAGAAAGAAAATACATATATATACATTTGAATGTGCCAAAGTAAATAGAGTATACAAAGGAAGCCTATGACACCACAGGGGCCGTGAGGGGTCTAGTGAGAGAGAGGGAGAGAGAGAGAGAGAGAGAGAGAGAGAGAGAGAGAAAGAGGAAGGAGGTGGACTGTCACTAATCTGTCCATCTGTCCAGCGGTCTATCTGTCTGTCCATCCGTCCCTCCATCCTGTAAGGGGTGAGTGCATGGCAGGGTGTGGGCCGGGGAGCCCGGGGCCCCCACTGATAAGAGGACTGCTGAGGGCCCCGCAGGAACACACACATAGATTCACCCATTTGATAAGTCCACTGTGTGTGTGTGTCCAGATCTCTGTGCCACACACACACTC
>JACYXH010000292.1:2905000-2945000 GCA_026745465.1 Lota lota | reverse complement strand
ACACACAGACACACACACACAGTATTTGAGCTTAAGCTTTCGTTTAAGTGATGGTTGGGGTCACTTTCACATTAGGATAGAAACATTAGACCAATATTACTCCAAAAAACATCAGCTACTGTGTTTACGGCACATTAAACCTACAAGCACCGTATAGTTGATTCGTTGTCGTCTGGAGTACACTCTGCCTTTTAATGTCTTTGGGATGCTCTTATTTTATTTGTTGGGGCATAGAAACAACCTCCGTAACTACTAGAACGAAAGTAGACTTTTCATGTAACTGCTAAATTACAGGTTTTGGTTTAAAATAAGTAGGACTATTATATTTTAGAACACACACGCATACACACACACACAGGATACCCCGAAAATGCTGTGTCAATATTTTCCCGTTGCTTCTTCCTGTGTTTAAGGACTGTTGTGGCACTCTCCTGTTGCTTGTGCGTAGTTCTCTCTGACGTGTGCCTGTGTACGTTCCCTACCGCTGCGTCCCCATGGTGATATCATTAAACAGTAGCCTATTAACCTCGGCTCTTTTTACCAGGGCTAGTAAAATAATGGCCACCCATACCGTCAAAGATCACCGCAAGATGTGTATAAATGTGTGTGTGTGTGTGTGTTGAGGAGGAAGATAAACTCTCCATCTGTACACGCTCAAAGTGGACCGGCAATTTTTGGTGTATTTCTTTTCGCGCCAGATGCTAACGCTAAAGGTGTGATGCAAACAAACAGCAGACAGCTACGTTGTGCTAACCCCTTCCTCATGGAAAACCACACTGAGGTCAGCTATCAGATTCAGGAGAACAAACACAGCGGTCGCCCTGGACACGCATGTCTTTCATCTTTAAAAACAACGCAGCAGTGGGCCTAGAGATTGAATAATCTGATATCAGAATTCTTCTTTTCATTTGGTTTGGTTCATTTGGTGTGGGTCTTTAAATCTCCTCTCTCTCTCTTTTATCTACTACTCCTGCTGTTGCTCCCTTGCCTCTCAGTTCTTGCTTTACTTCTTCATCCATCATTGTCTAATTTTAGATTCTACTTCTTTTCCTGTTGTGTTGTGTGTGTGTCCACGTACCTGTGTGCATTTCTGTGTGTGTGCGTGTCCACGTGCCTGTATGCGTGCGTGTGTGCGTATGTGTGTGTGTGCGTGAGAGTGTGTGTGTTGGTCAGGCCTGTGATTACAGGCTAGTGTTCCAGAATGTAAACAGGTTGTCAATGGAGCCCTGGCCTGGCCCGGCACGGAACAGCATGGCTCCCATTAGACTGATTGGGCTAAATTAAACATCCCTCATGTCCGCGCCACACACACTCATGTGAGAGTCAAACACAATGCAGGGGCTGAGGTATCTCAGCACCCTGTTTTTTTTCTCTCTGATGGGCTTTTTAAAAGTTGATTGTAGTGATTACGAAAATAGACTTCATTTCGTAAAGTTAGCATTGGATTCAATTCAAATTTAAATTTAGATTAAATTTCAAATTAGAATTGTCATTTGAATTAGAATTAGAATTGTAATTCCTATTTTAATTTGAAGTTGACTTTACAATAATTCAAATTCAAATTCGAAATCTAATTTGCTAGTCAACCGTCTAGGACCTTGATTTGTTTTGCATATTGAAAGCATGCTTGATTTAAAGGACAAAGGTCTGCCTTTGAAGTAACACACCAGGTGTCCATTGCTGCCATGTAAAATGTTTGGATTCTGATTTGATTCATTCCATACTCTCACATAAGACACTCTGAACACCCACCATCAGCAGAGAGTACGTCTTTCAACTGTGTTTCACCAAAGGATATATCAAAGTTATATATAACGTCATGTCACTCACTATACCATACCCTTCAACTTATAGTCTCAAAGGGCTTCACAGGCCCACATTAAACGGCAACCGCGCAACCCTGAGGAAGAACCTACCCAGAGGTAAACCTTACCACTTGCTGACGTAATTTAGTAGTTCAAAAATACAAAACAATTTGTATTTTTTTTTAAAATATATATATATAAATAGCCTGCCACTCATGTCATAGCGGGACTTCCAGCAGAGATCCCCTCTGACTCTTTATTCTCGTACTCTTGGCTGGAGAACAGTGCTGAGCCCTCAGCCCTGCTTGTTTGGCTAGCAATTCTCACCCTTGTGTTATGTCATTCCGCCGCGGCCCCGCACCATAAGGACGGTGTCATTTACCCTAAACCTCTTTGGGTATCGTTTTCATACAAGTACTTCCCCACGCCAGGGAGAGTGCCTTGTTTTCCCCCTGGATGGGCTCCACCACTGCCCTGGAATAGAAGTGTGCTGTTTAGCTGTTCCTTCAGGACACCATCGCTCATTTGTCTTGGTGTTGCTCTTGCACCGCTGTGCCAAACACCATGCTTGTGTCCTGGATCCGGGACAGCAGAAACCTCCATAGAGTCCTGCTCCCCAATCCGTAACCAGCATCCGGTTGTAAAGAGGTTTCCTGTGGTTTCAGGTCGTAGTTTTAGCCCTTTCTCGGTCAGTTAACCCTATTTGAGGATTTTGTATTACTTTCTTGAAATCGACTGTTACAAGCGATAATTGAAATTTGATCACAAAATAAATAAATATACCCCCCACCCCACCCTCTTACCATGATGGAGGATGAAGGTATTCATTTTTCATTGGGAGGAGAAGATAAACATCACATTATATGTCGATTTGTTATTTTGCAAATGGAGATTCTACAAACTCATGATTGATTATAACTTGATTGTCATGGCTATGATGGATTTATTGTTTTTTATTGCAGTGCTCCGCCCCTATATCTATGGTTAGCCCTGCAGGAACCAAAATTAGAAATAAGATAAAGAAGCAAACATCTTAAGTATAACTCCATGCATAATATTAAATAAAATAGGGGGGACTTTTACTATTGAAGTCAAGTTTGTGGTTTGTTTAACTTGGCTTCTATGGGAGATGGGGGTAGGAGAAGTTATATAGGCGGTATTTTTCATTTTTCAAATGCTCGCGTTTCCAGATGGAGATGGGTGGATTTAGTTTCAGCCCCACAGAAGCTGTTGAATGAAAGAAATAAACAAAATATCTTGAGACAAATTGCCCTTTTCTTTCCCCCCTATACGTTTATTTTCATCACGATGTATACACAACGTACACAATGACCACATCAAAGCAGAACAGCCAAACACAAGAGTCTCTTGATGCTTGAGTTTATCTGTAACAGCTTTGTGGTTCCATCTTCACTTAGCTGTTTGAGTCTTTGACAAGGACAAACAGGGAGGGAGGGGGGATGGGCGGAGATCCCGGGCTGGGATGATCCTGTTTGGAACAAGGTGGATGTGGAAGGAAATGAGTTGTCAGATAATTAACATGGCCTCGTGGTTTTCCATATGGTAGCCATCGTCGTGGTCTCTCTCTCTCTCTCTCTCTCTCTCTCTCTCTCTCTCTCTCTCTCTCTCTCTCTCTCTCTCTCTCTCTCTCTCTCTCTCTCTCTCTCTCTCTCTCTCTCTCTCTCTCTCTCTCTCTCTCTGTCTCTTTCTATCTATCTATCTTTCTCTCTCTCTCTTTTCTCCCTCTCTCTCTCTCTTTGACATGGTCGCTCTACCAACTTCAGTTCATAATGTCTTGTTTACCTTGGTGTAATCACCAGATTTAGCCGTGCTAATTACAAAGCAAACCAAAAAATGGCCCTTGGAGGCAAGTCCCATAAAATCAAAGGGATGTGCAGACATGGCAATATCATGAGACTGTATTAGTAATATTTAAAGTATGATTTCTCAGGACTATAGAACATATGGCGCGAGTTTCCAGTACATTCTCTCATTCTCTCTCTCTCTCTCTCTCTCTCTCTCTCTCTCTCTTTCGCTCTCTGTGTGCAGGAGCCTGATGCCTCGCACGCTGGAGGGCCAGATCACCATGGAGAAGACCCCCAGCTACTTCATCACCAAGGAGGCCCCGCGCCGCCTTTTCTCCATGAGCCGCCACACCAAGCTCATCGTGGTGGTCCGGAACCCCGTGACCCGCGCCGTGTCCGACTACACCCAGACGCTCACCAAGTCGCCGGGCCTGCCCTCCTTCCAGAGCCTGGCCTTCCGCAACGCCTCGTCCACCGTCGACACGGCCTGGAGCGCCGTGCGCATCGGCATCTACGCCAAGCACCTGGACAACTGGCTGCGCTACTTCCCGCTGTCGCGCTTCCTGTTTGTGAGCGGCGAGCGGCTGGTGATGGACCCGGCGGGGGAGATGGGCCGGGTGCAGGACTTCCTGGGGCTGAAGCGGGTGGTGACGGACAAGCACTTCTACTTCAACCAGACCAAGGGCTTCCCGTGCCTGAAGAAGCCGGAGGGCAGCAGCAGGCCCCGGTGCCTGGGGAAGTCCAAGGGCCGGCCCCACCCGCGGATCCCGGCCGAGGTGCTGCTGAGACTCAGGGACTTCTACCGGCCCTTCAACCTCAAGTTCTACCAGATGACGGGTCACAACTTCGGCTGGGACTGAGCCGCTTGAAGGCTCATCAGCACCGAAGCTCTTAAAAAAAAACGCTCAGTGGAGCCTTCGCTTTGTCGGCGAGACAAACTAACAAACAAACTGATTTTAAGTAACAAACTGATAAAGTAGCTCTGCTCGGCTATCAAAGCTCTTACAGTTGTTCCCTTTCAGTTGATTAAAGCTGTTTACCAAAGTTTCAACCCTGTAGAAAAAGAGTTTTACCAAATAATGAGGCTCCTTTGTATGAACTTCGGACAGTTTTAGGCCTCCCCTCAGACCATTCTGTCCTGCAGGTATAGCTGTGTTTTGGCTAGCAGCCTGAACCAAAGCTCACGGGAAATGCTGGCCATAACTCTGCGGTTGGACGTTTCTCCTGTTGTCGTTTCTTTTTTACAAAGCATGACTTTAGAGCCAAAGATATATTCAATATTTTTGTACCTTGAGTCCTTGGTCCACTGAGTCAAAAAAGATGTGTAGTTAAGATGTGATATACTGAAGTTATTTTGAACGAACAAAGTAGTGCAGCTTTTCCATAGTGTGTAAAAGGTGACTTTTGTTGGCAGACCTTAACAAGCATAAGAAGAAGGGATTTAATTCAAAATGTTTATGTGTAAGAAACCACATGCACACACACACACGCACTTACGCACAGAAATGCACACATACACACACACACACACACACACACACACACATCATACAATTATCATGTGGTTTTTGTGATGTGGCCGATTTTTATTCAGCAATCATACTGGTCTATTTTCATTTTTGCACTAAATTACAATCACAATGCAATGTTGGCCTTATTAATAATGCATGCTTTATAAATAATTCATAAAATAATAACAGAATAAAAACAAGGTACACGTTTGAGAGCGCCACACTTTCCAGTAAATCCTGTTTTTAAATTAGCATGTAGTCATTCATTTTACATGGTGCTAGTACATAACTCGAATATTGATATCAAATTCAGCACAGTTGCAATGTAAGTGGATTCCAGTTATAGTTCCTCTTTTTATTCAGTGTGAATGATATTTTAATGTCTACCTTCTCAATGTCGACTTCCTAGTCAAATAAAACTTCTTGGTACAACCCAAAAATGGTACATGTTATGCGCTGTAAAATTGCTATAATTTATGTCCAGTCTAATGCTCTTCTACCATAATTGTTTTTTTTTTACCCAATGTGTTCAACAACATAAGCTTATTTTGTATCACTGTACATTTCTTAAAGCCTAATTTATAAAAAAAAATATATACAAAATATTGTGGAAATGTTTTCGCTGATGGTTTTGTATTTGGATATTCTACAATTCTGAATAAAGCATATATTCTGAAAGGAAATAATAATGATTTTTTTCTTATTTAATCTTTTTACCTCATGACAATCCATTGATTTGCTCACATTGAGCAAAGCAAAACAGACTTCTGTATTAAAGGAATACGCCAAGATCTCTGTAAATTGGCGTTTGCCTGTCTTATCCAGATTCAGACTAGTTATTTAATTCATCATTGTGCATGCAGAAGGGGAGTTCCCTGGGTTAGCATTTGCTTTCTGTTAGCTTCCATTGAATTTGAAGTGAAACAAACAGATGATTTGGCACTATTTTCGACGCTTTGATTATTATGCTACCTGACCTTTAGGCTACCTGACCCTCCCTAGACTACCCAGCCTGAAGCTGCTGATATTATAATTGTGCCAGCAGCACATTACAGGTATCCTGAATAACAGCGCCGAAAATAGTGTAATTATCTGATGTATTTGTAGACAAACTGCAATATTGTTGTGTTGTAAGTGGAACTCGTTTTGAATAAGCAACCATTCTGAACACATTTGAAATCTTTGGAGAGTGATTTTAAGTGTATTCGCCTCACATGAACAGGAGCTATGCCACTGTAACTCTGCAAGTAAATAGAAGTGGCTTACTGAAAGCAAATGCTAGCCCAGCAAATTTCCCTTCTAGATGCATAATGATGAATTTGAAATTAAATAAATATCTGGGTAAGACAGGCAAACCTAATTCACAGATATCTCGGCGTATCCCTTTAATTCAACAGTATTCCTATGGCTGATACATATGTATTTGAATGAATATACGAATGCACGCAAATTCAAGGAAGCTACGAAGAATGAAACGAACTAATAACAAAATAACAAAATAACAAAATAATATCCTCCAGTCTCCAGCCCTACGGGGCTAAAGTTGACGTTAACAAGGAAGCTTTTCTGATGTCTAAGTAAGTAAGTAATTGCCCTGGCCGGTGAGTGGAGACCTGTTTGGGGCAATTTCTGACCTCTCTGCTCCCCACCCTTGACCTGTGAGCCTGGTCGCCATAAACTGCTGACCGTCGCCAACACCATGTTAGTTAATGGAGTCGCACTGCAGTGGGACTTACTTAAAGGAGTGGAATGAGCACTCTTTCTTTGGTACGCATACAAGCAATGGCATGCGTTCTATGTTGATATCCCACAGGCACAAACAAACACAAATATGCACGATATACAAGCACACATATAAATACCCTTCATTACATTCAATTGACTCTCTGTCTTGCATACACTTACATGTCCACACACACACTGACACACTTGTACACACACACACACACACACACACACACACATGTCCACACATCCACACACTTACATGTCCACACACACAGACACACGTCAACACACACACACACATACACACACACACACACACACACACACACACACACGTCTACATCGACAAACCTGGACACATAAACAACTATCCCCTTAATCCATTAATATTGCCCCCTCCCCCGCCCAGTGGGACCCCCACCGAAGGAGAGGATGGTCCGGGATCAATACCTGCCTGTTTATGGTTTTTCGGTGACAGTGATGTGTGTCTCCAACGGCCCGTGTTCGGCCTGTCGTTGTGATTTAACCCCCAGGGGTGGTTGTGTGTGTCGATCTATCTGTGTGTGTGTGTGCATGTGTGTGTATGCGTGCGTGTGTGTGTGTGTGCGTGCATGTGTGCGTGTGTGTGTGCGTGTGTGTGTTTGTGCGTGTGTGTGTGTGTGCATGTGTGTGTGTGTAGGGGGGGGGGGGTTGCCATCACACATTTGTAAAATATTATTTAACGTGTGATTTATCAGATGTAGGCTACACGTGTAATCGATACGCGCTTCGACACAACCTCACACGCGAGGTGCATGCTTGCATCAGGCTCTGACAAGATGGGCATTTTATGGTGTTTATTTGCCAGAGGGCGATCCGGGTGCTGTGTTGATCTCCTGGCATTCCACGTATATCTTTCTTTTTTATGTCGCCGTTAAACTTCTTCTTATTTCATTTGATTACAAATCGCTGATGGTATCGGCTCCTATGTTATAGCAGACATACTCATTCCCCCGGAGGTTTTAACCATAATGGTAAGAAAATAAAGAGATGGGGCAAATTGAAGAGCAGCATATTTATTTAGTTGACACAGCCAGCAACTACGTTTGCTGTAGAACATTTTAATAAAATGCAAAAGACACAAAGTGTGTGTGAAAGTGTCTTTGCAGTCTAATAGTGAAGCTATATATAGGGATACATTACATCTCATAGTATTGATTTTCTTTAGGTAGAGATTTTCAAGGTTACGTTTTATTTATTTCTATATAATTATATGGCTATCATAAACAGAAAAGGCCTTTAGGCAAGGAATATTGGTTTCATCTGCAATATTACTATGACTGAGATTAAAATATAAGGGTAATCTAAGAGCTGAAATCATAATATAGTTTGGAGGCATGGAAAAAGAAATCCAATAAAAATGAACAAATTGATCCAGTATATTCCATTTTATTTTTGATTGTCTGAATACAAACAACCCTTTCAATAACCATGGATAATTACAAGGTAGAGTACACAAATTTACCAGTCACGGACTCAAGTTTCCACAAGATTCCCTCTGGTATTTGTGGGTTAGTGTTGTTTTACTATTGTCCCTGCACTGCCCTCGGAGGAACCACCCTAATCCCCCACAATCCCCTTCAAGGATGAGGACCTCGTGAAGGGAACTAGTCAGCTGTGCATTTCCTGTGATTTTCCAACGGTGAAAAGTTTTCTGTGATGCTTCCCCCCCCCCCACACACACACACACACACACACACACTATTTCTTTAACGCCCTCCCCCACCCCGATCCCTACCTCAGGCCCCTAGGACATGGAACTTGGGGTTTATCTTTCATTCGTCAGGTGGCTGAAAGTCAGTGATGCTAAACAGGCCCAGTCCTATAAAGTCCAATATCTGGATATTTCTTTGCGTTGATCCTGCTCTCAGCCGCCCATATCAATGTCTTGCTATAGAGGACATTGACAGGATCCAAGAAAAGTCCCAAACCCATGGATTATCAGGCATCATTGGGGGAGGTTGATTGAAAGTGATAGGTGACTCTTGCTAAATAGGTCAAGTATACTCATTGAAGGGGAGACACAAAGGGTACGTTAGGACTAGTTTTCGGTCTGCCAGGCTGCCTTTGGGGACACAGCTTGTGGGAAGTCAGCCGCGGAACAGCTGGGAAGAGGAACAGGACACTGGTGAACAGGACAGAGTTCACCATCATAGCTCACAATGATGCGTCCATCCACATAACAGCAGCCATGGTCCACACGGAAGCAAGAGTTTAACCTACTATTAATTACTTTTTGTCATTATTTGAGAATGGTTATGATGTGCATCGATACACATGGATGACACTGGAATCAGTATGAAAAGTATTATTTAGTATTATGTATTTAGTAGGTACAGGAGTCCATCACAAAGCTTTTTCATAGGACTTTTCCTTATTCTGTACCTTTCATAGGCTTTCCCCCAACCGTCATAGAGGTTTGGAAGTCGGAGACATCCTACGTGAGAGAAGCAACAGCATTCACTCAACGACTGATTTAGGGATTCTGACAAATTCCTCCCTCCTCTTCTGAACCGACTCGGACCAACTGTGGTCCTCCATAAACCGATCTTTACTGTAGGGGTCAGGAGCAGCTCTGGCCACACCAGGGGCCAGAGTTCAAAGTGCATTCCACCAGCAGGGTGGAAGAGGAGGCTCTTCATTTGGAAGAGGTAATTTGACCCCTTGGACACAGCAGGTTATTCCCAGACTGATGAGGTGTGTGGGGGGTCATTTGTTATTATTTTAGATTTTCGTAATGGTCCATTTAGGATGTGAATGATAGTGCGGAAATTGGTCATTATAGAGCAAAATGGACGAGGGGCCCCATCTCCCTTTGTGTTGACATGGTTGTTATGTTTAAGCGTTGTGTTTGGCTGGACACATGACTATGTAGAGAAAGATTGGTGGAATTTATTCATTGATGGATATAAATTAAAAGATCAAATGTATGGGGAAAAGAATGGGAACAGAATAGCAAAATACCACAGAATAATTCATTTATTGATAAATTAGTTAATTAACTGACCACTGGGAAAATAGTTGATGGGTCTATCCTGGTTGTGTTGCTGGTCTGGTGTCTTGCTGGTCATTTGATACAGTATTCATCTGTTGACCTCCGACCCCTGTGGAGCAAGGAGGTATGGGGGATCAGGAAGAGTGGTTGGTCACCCAGACATACCTGACACTCTCTCTACCCCTCTCACTCCTCTTCCCCCTCCCTCCCTCTCTCTCCCTCTCTCTCTCTCTCTCTCTCTCTCTCTCTCTCTCTCACACACTTTCTCTCTCTCGTTCTCTCTCACACTTTCTCTCTCTCTCTCTCTGTTGCTGAACACTCTTCATTAACTTATCTGACAGTCTGTCTCCACCCTGAAGAAATGGCCTAGCTTTCTCTTCCTGTTATAACGCGTACTTAACTAGGGTCATTTTTAATGAGCATGTGTCAGCTTATGAACATCAGTTTATATGTTTTTTTGCATTTGGCAATGCCAAACAAGCAAAAGTGCTCAAAGAAAAGCAATTTAGCCTAACCCATAGACAGAATTAGACATTAAACTGAACTCAAAGCACTGAGCAAATTTAACAAGACAAGACAATTTGGGGAATTTTTCATGCTTCACTGGCTGACATAAAAATGACTGATCTTCAAAATTGAAGATAGGGCCATCAAAAAAACGAACCTCCGCCCCACTAGCTAGCTTCCTTCCTCATAACCAGAGTCCATCTGAATTAACTCCAAATCATAGAGCTGTCTCTTGATAGCTTTAATATGAGGGCTTGGCTGCCGTAGTGACAAGCCGGTCTCTAATTACTAGGGAAACCGTTGGTGCGCTGCGCTACGACAGCTGCATTTCTGCACCCCCCCCCAGAAAAAAGACGCTCCGCGCTAGCTTAGCGCTTCCTTTCTAATTAGTCGATCAAACAAGAAGGAGAACATGTGTCCGTAGTGTAATTACAAATCACTGGGAATCAAACTCGAGTTCCTGTGTTCCTCTCTCCTCTCACTATTTCTCTAAAGAAAGAAGAAAGAAGAAAGAAAGAAAAAGTGTGTGATGCTGTGCTTAATGAATAGCAGGATTCCTTCACCATATGTTCCACAGTCAGGGCCAGGTTTTAATGCCGTTTATAAGCTACCATTTTGTTTTAGATCCCTCACTATTTAAGAATCGTGTTCTGGGCAGTTTCACAAAATGTTTTTCTATGTGTGCGTGTGGGATGAAAAAACGAAGGAAAGGGTTTGAGGAAGAGTAGGGGAAGAGGCCGGATAAAGAGATTAAAGAGGCTTGGTTAATTAAGGATGATATGAGATTGTTTTTAAAAGAGTAAGATGAGTAAAAGAAGGCAGAGCAGGGAAAAGAAGAGTGTGTGTGTGTGTTTGTGTGTGTGTGTGTGTGTGTGTGTGTGTGTGTGTGTGTGTGTATGTGTGAGTGAGTGCGTGAGTGAGTGCGTGAGCGCGACGTGCGTGTGTGTGTGTGTTAGGGAGATAGTCACCTCAGCAGACGAGGTGCCCTCAGCAAGGGTCATTAACACTTAATGAAGCTGACCCTGCCGTGGATAGCTATGGATGACCTTTGACCTCTAAAGTGCATATTAAAGATCTTTTTTTAGTGGCTCCCTCATGCTCAAGGACTTACCAATGTTTAAAGAGACACTTTGTGCCCCGCTGGGAAAAGATACTGTTATTATTGGTGATCATTTCGATCACTTATAGTGCTGCTATTAGTGGTGATCATACAAATCACCAATGATACAGCTATTACTGGTGATCATACAAATTACCAATAGTACATTACTGGTGATCATACAAATCACCAATAGTACAGTTATTACTGGTGATCATACAAATCACCAATAGGACAGTTATTACTGGTGATCATTTGTATCACCAATAGCACAATTATTACTGTGAGCATATAGATCACCAATAGTACAGTTATTACTGGTGATAACATAGATCACCAATAATACAATTATTACTGGTGTGATAACCAAAAGTACAGTTATAACTGGTGATAATATAGATCACCAAGAGTACAGTTAGGACTGATGGTGATAATATAGATCACTAATAGTACAGTTAGTACTGGTGATGATATAGCTCACCAATAATACGGTTATTACTGGTGATGATATAGCTCACCAATATAACAGTTATTACTGGTGATAATATAGCTCACCAATAGTACAGTTATTACTGGTGATTACCTGTGAATCAGTCTTGGACAGCTGTAATAGGTAAATCTAAATTGTGGTTTATTTCTATTATAGATAACACAAATACTTAAATGATGTACTGTAGAGGCCTGTGATTACACATCTGTAACATGAACACTTTGCACACTACACACACACACACAAACACACGCACACATAAACACATACACACACACACACACAAACACACACTGACCACTCCTCATCATAACCCAACTACAGTTCAGAAGAAGAGAGGTCCTCACACACACTGAAACACATGTGCGTATACACATACATGCACACACGCATGCACGCACGCACACACACAGACATGCACACACACACACACACACACAGGTTTTAAAATGCATTGTGTTATTGATTATGGTTTTATGTTTTGCATTGTCTGAGTGACATGGATTTTTATCCATGTTGTTTGATTATTATGAGTGGAGAAACAAACAATAGGATTGTGAAACCGGCCACACACACACACACACACGCATACATACCAACGCACAACTCCCTCCACACACATACTCATGCACAAATACATGCATAGACACCAACACACACACACACACACACACACACACAAACACACAAACACACACACACACACAAGCACCACTTACACACACACAAGTACACATGACCCCCCTACACACACACACACAATACACACACACACACACAATACACACGCGCACCCCTCCCCCACACATACTCATACACACACACACATTAACACATACACACACAAACACAAAAAACACACGCACACGCATACACATACACAGACACAAAAAAACACGCACACACACACACACACACACATTTGAGTCCACTTACATAGACCCCCACCCACCATCTCCTACCCTCCTATGTCCTTCACTCCCTGTTCTCCTCGGTCGCCCTCTGTTTCCTCCTGCAGCTCCCTAACACCTAGCTCCAGCCGAGCCACCCCAGCCACCATCTCCTACCCTCCTATGTCCTTCCCTCCTTCGTCTCCTTGGTCTCCCTCTGTTTCCTCCTGCAGTTCCCTAACACCTAGCTCCAGCCGAGCCACCCCAGCCACCATCTCCTACCCTCCTATGTCCTTCCATCCTTCGTCTCCTTGGTCTCCCTCTGTTTCCTCCTGCAGCTCCCTAACACTAGCAGAGCCCCCCCAGCCACCAGATGTCAGGGGGTCGGCTGGCCTCCGGGGTGTTGTGGTTCTCCTCTGAGGCTGGCGCTCTGCGGTCAGATGGGCTTCCCACCACTGAAGTGGTATCTGGGGATTGTCTTACTCCTGGACCATCTGAACAGTATGGAAACTATACCAGACTTTGAATTATTTTCTCCCATGATGCATTACCCCTCTCCAGATGCTTAATCACACTGGTGAACACTATCCGACCTGTTCCGGGTCCCATCACTAAAGTAATTGTTTTGGATTGCGTACCTAAATGTATCACTTCTTAATCTTCCTACCTAAACGTAACCATTATGAACTAAATACCTAGCAATCCTAAACCCAATCTAATACCTGAACCAATTTCAGACTATATACTCCTTAATTAAACACCTTTACTTAGCCATGTACCTACCTACCTACAATTCTTAAGCTAATGCCTCAATCTGACAACTTTTACTTTGCACGTATTGTCTTATTCATCATCTGAGGAGAGTAGTGCACATAGAAAATGGAGGTGAATTCAGGAGCAAAGAGCCGAAATAAAAGAAATCTCCCCTGGAGTGTGATTTATTATTCATGAACAGACGCAAGTTACTGCCCTTCACGAGATGCTTACCCCTTTTGTGCTGTTGTTGATGTTGTTCTTGCTGTGCTTTATCTTTTCTATCTTTCTTCTTTGGTTCTTTGGTATTTTGTTGGCAAAAACAACTCATCATTCAAATGCATTGGTTACTTCTATCCCCTGACCATAAAGAACAGAATATAACTCAGAAAAATAAATGGCAGATGTAGGCTCTTCAGGCCATTTCACTAGAATAAATAAATACTGAAATACGACATGAAACTTGAATGCCTCGACATAGAGAAATAAGGACTCTGGAAATCTACAACTTTAAAAATGATGACAACTAAGTAGGAAAAGAGTTGTATTTTTTCTGTGCCTCAATGGCTGGTTGGTGACCTGAGTAAGTGAATTTTATCCAGTATTCGGTTATGAGGACAGCTCACCAGGCTACATTACCTCCTGTGATTACCGGCCATGATCAAGGCAATAGAGAGAGAGAGAGAGAGAAAGGAGAGAGAGAGAGAGAGAGAGAGAGAGAGAGAGAGAGAGAGAGATGGAGAGAGAGTGTGATGGAGAAAGAGAGACAGAGAGCGTGAGAGAGAGAGAAGACGGAAAAGAGACAAAGAGACAGAGAGAGAGAGGAAGGGACAGAAAGAGAGCTGGAGAGACAGAGAGCCGGAGAAACAGAGGAAGCGAGGGAGAATGAAAAGAGCGAGAGATAGATAGCGTGGAAGAGAGAGCTAGAGAGAGGGTGGGCCTGGAAGCCTGGAGTTAATTCTACCAATTCCGCTGGAGTCTGGAGATGGGGACCACGCATTACAGCTCAGCCCTCTGAGGGGGTCTGAGCAAGGACCAGATACCCTCCGTGAGTAACATTACTTCATCTCAGAGTGCATTTAGGCCTCTACTTACAGCTGCTCATAGGTTTGTACTGGAGAGAGGGAGTTTGTTCATGATTTCAATAGAGTGGAATGCTGAAATAAAAAATACACAATTACTGAGAGTTATGCTGGCCGGAAAAAGTGAAAGAAAAAGTTGAAAGAAGAATGAAACACCAAGAAATGTGTGCCGGGACAGGATGTCAGTGTGCGGGGCCCGATTGAGGTTTTTTTCAGATCTTGGATATTTGTGGCTATTGGTACGAGGACTGCCCAGAGAGTAACTTCTCCCAGATGTGATTATCACTCACAATTTGCGTTAGCAAGAGAAATTAAATGATTTCAATATGCAGACAAAATATCATATGCAATTTTTTTCAGTGTACTTCTCTTTAAGCTGAGCCAAGTCTCCATGGCTGTAGTTTCAGTAGTACTGAATGTCACAGAAGGACAAACGCTTGGGGCCACAGATTGTGTGTCAAGCTGACATACTACGGTTTGAGGAAAGGAGACTACCCAGGGCATTACCGCAGAGAAGAATATCTACATTAATATTTATATAATTTCTCCAAAAAGACTTATTACTGAGCAAATACTGAAAAAGTGAAGGATGGAAAATAAAAGGATATTTTGCAATGTATCGAAGCACGGATGTGGAGAAACAGGCCTGCAGTGCTGCATAGTGATATACACAGAGATAGCAATATCTATATATATATATAATTCATAACAGTTGGTTGTGTTCACTGACTGACTGATCAACGCCACAGACACACACATACATACTGTATGCACACAATGTGCACTACATCCAACAATATTTCCACGCGCCGGCTGTGATAAACTCTGTATGACAATAAGCAGGCATCCTTCAACAGAATGGGCGGCCTGCATGTGTGTGAGCGTGTGTGCCTATGTGTGTGTAGGTGCGTGTGTGTGATGTGTGTCTGTGAGTGTGTGTCTGTGTGTGTGTGTGTCTGTATGTACGTGTGTGGTGTATGTCTGTGTGTGTGTTACTGTGTGTGTACATGTGTGTGTGTGTGGTGTGTGTCTGTGTGTGTGTGTCTGTGTGTGTATGTGTGTGTGTGTGTGTGTGTGTGTGGGTAGCCATATTGCTTCGTGTTATCTGACAGACTGACACTAAGATGCAGGTAATAGAGCACATGGTAACCAGAACACAGACAGCTACCCCTGGCTGGATCAATACATAGCTAACAGGTCATATGATATTGATGGACTTGCAATGAAATGGAGCGAGAGGGTGAACAGATGTTTCCTGTCTCCCTGTGTGTGTGGGTGTGTGTGTGTATGTGTCTGTGCGTGCGTGCGTACAGCGTCTATGTGTGTGTGTGTGTGTGTGTGTGTGTGTGTGTGTGTGTGTGTGTGGGTGTGGGTGTGGGTGTGGGTGTGGGTGTGGTTGTGGTTGTGGGTGTGGTTGTGCACCTCCATAATTGAATGCATGCACACGTGCCTGCCTTATTACCTAATACTAAAGTTTACAATATAAATCATTTCTATTTCACATTACATACCAATGCATGTTTAACCACCAGTCACATGACTGTGTTCATCAGTCTGATGTACTGGTCAGGCTATCGGCCCTTAGGAAATCACTGACATTAAAACAAAAATGTTAATAAAAAGAACTACATTAGCGTGACTTGATTTTAGATGGCAGGAGGAACTGAACAGTAAAACTATATATATACATATGGATAATTATGGGACACATAGATTGATCTATATACATACTATAGATTAATTTTCTTGAAATCTATATGATTAACATTTTGTGGTTTTCAGATAGGTCGATGTATGTGGGTGTGTGTGTGTTGGTCCGGTTTGTGTGTGTGTGTGTGTGTGTGTGTGTGTGTGTGTGTGTGTGTGTGTGTGTGTGTGTGTGTGTGTGTGTGTGTGTGTGTGTGTGTGTGTGAGTGTGTGAGAGAGTGTTTGTGTGCACACTCCAGCTGCAATTAATTTTAAGATTCTTCAGTTGGCCTGAAACATTCTTAATTCAAAATGGAGACCTAAGAAAGGGATTGTGTTCAATACCGTTGATTGAAATTTAAAAACCCCCAAAGACAATTTTCTTCTCCATTACTTTCTGTTGATCATAAAATACACATTTCATTTAAAAATATTGAACCAGCAAATGTATTGGTGTGAATGAGCCTCACTTTCTATTGTATCACAAATATGATGGCTAGACTCTCTAGTTTAGAGACATCAGTCTACTAGTGACAAAGACTAGTTAGTAAACTAAAGTTAACAGCAAGATGTGTGTAACCATGGTGGTCTTGGAAGGCAAACAAAGTATGAAAGCCAACTTAAAATCCAAATATAACATGTTTTATTTTGAAAGGATAACACAGACAGGTGAATGGGAAGTGGTGTGGGGTGGGGTTGGGAGGTCCACCACCACCCCAGACCAGCTAGGAGGTCTGGGGTGGATGTGGTGGGGGTGGTGGTGGTGGTGGTGGTGGTCCATGAGTCAAGTGTGAAGTCTGAAAATAACTAGAAATAGGGACATTTTCCATTTAGTTGTCTCATTTAAAGAAAAGCATTTAATCGAAAAGCAATTTACAAGTGAGACTAAAAACAATTTAAGCATACTGGAAATGTTCCACTTCCACCTCAGCTTCCAATAACTTAAATTGACAAGGGAAAATTATAAGACATGTTTTAATATTATCAAAATAACATAAAACGAACACAAATACACAAAAAAGATACGACTCGTTTGTCGAGATGAAGGTGACAACACACACACACAGATACCATAACCAATCATTAAATTCACCCTCGCAGAAACGCAAACCACAGGCAAACCAAAAAAATTACAGGACCGGTAGAGATTCACTGAAAATGTTAGACCATCCGTAACACTTCAAAGTGCTGAAATGTTTTGAAGTGACGATAACTTAACAAAAATATCTGCCATGCAGCGAAAGAGTCAATGTCAATGGACACATATTGTTTACAGGAATCTTGTAACAGACATTGCATGTGTCTTTGCTGTAGGTCTGAACTGACATAAACTGACCAATCAGATCCCTTGGTCCCTTGGCCCTTGGTCAGCTGATTTAGAGGTACAGACAGGTCGCTGGCTCCAGGGAGCCAGGAGGTTAGACACTTTCCCCTGGCCCACCCAACAAGCTGTAGAACTCCCTGGCACTACCTCCGCCATACCACCGCCATTTTGATATGCCTCATCGTTCTCCTAATGAAGCTTTCACAGGATTGAGGGTGACTCCGTTTTCCTCGACAGAGACGGCGAAAGTGAGGGCGTCTGCCATGCTAGAGTTGAAATCCAAGGGGGTCCCAGGTGGGAATATAGACCCCCCATGTGGGTCTCAATCCACCCTATTAGTGTTAAAGACAACCATGCTGTGTGTGTCCCCAAGAGCCAGTATATAGTTTGATTTAAACTGTATAAAATGCATTTTCTGAGTTGGCCAGTGAAAGTCAGCAAAACATTTGATCTGTCATTTCCTTCAGGCGACATCAACCGCCTCTTGTTTTTCTGTTTATTATTTACTCAACATCAGAAATACATTTCTATGGTTTTGAGGACCTTCTGTCTTCAATGATTTTGTTGTTGTTTTTTCCTTACTATGAATATACAGATTTAAAGATCTTAAAAAAATCAGTTAAAGAGATTATCTTTTTCTTTCTTTCTCTCTCTATCACTCGATCTCTCTTTCTCTGTGGGTTCCTAATCCACAGTGGACCTCCCAAAAGATATGACTGGTATGGTTACATTCCCCCACTTTCTCTCTCCCTCGTCTCACTCGTCCATGTCCCCTTTACCTCTCTCTCTCCTTTTCTCACATCCTGCCGTTCATCTCTCTCTCTGTCTTTCTGGATATAGCACTCTCTCATCTCGCGCTTATGTCCTTATGAGCGATATACCTCGCTCTCTATTTCTTATGCACTCACTACCACAATCTCTGTCTCTCTCTCGCTCTCTCTCTCTCTCTTTCTCTCTCTGCCAGACTCTGTTGGTCTGGAATGGTGTCCTGAGCCACACAGCTCTCAGTACATGACAGTCTGGCTGCAGTCTGGCTACAGTCTGGCTACAGCCTGGCTACAGTACAGCCTGGCTGGGCTTGAAGCCATACTTGGTTCCATTCCTTTCTACTCAACCCATAGCCACACTAGTTATTAGTGTGCCTGGTGAAGGGGAGAGTCGCTAACACCGTGATGTCTTCCATATGAGCTCTTCCAGAGGAACAGAACCCCTCCAAAAAACCTTAAGCAAAACAAGATCTTCTTCTGTCTCAGTTACAGCAAGCGAGCTGCGATTGCTGAGACTGGTTCAAAAGCAGCTCACGTATGTATTTTCAAAGACGCACGGCATTTGGAAATGAATGACTTCTGCACAAGAACTCCTCACAGCCATGATTAGAGAGAGAGAGGCTGCTGCAGAAGTCAAGTTGTCTACATAGTTTAAATTGGAATGAAACGTAAGAACCCAAATCCTTTTTTCCCCCTGAATAAACCAATTAGCAGATAATTTATTGGAGGTTATTTTGGCTGAAAAAGGGAGCAATATATTATTCTTTCTAACAATTGTTTTCATGGATGGATCAAAATTGTAGTTCAGAATGAGTTCAACATTCGGTTAAAAGTGGGACTTCTACCAAGAATGAATTTGTACGTTTTACCTTCCATTGTTTTAGGTAAACTTGTTATAATTCCCAAATGTTATTGGAAATGTCGATGAATGTATTTAATTTGTGACCATTTTCCTGTTCCAGCACAGAAATGTCTGGCAACCGTGTAATTATTCAATGGAAGCCATATTGGGGCACAAATAACAATCATTCCCAAAGCGTATGAACATTGAAATGACACACGTAATAAAATAAAGTATACTGAGGTTCTCTTTTCGTTTTAAACAGCCTTAATAAATGGTTATAAATGCTGTACATTATATCTAACCCAGATATCCAATCAAACAAATACTGTATCATACTGTTACAGGATTCAAGATATTTTATATATCAAATGCAACATAATGCAGTGATATGCATTCCTTCGCAAAGTACTTTCCAGGCATCAAACCAGTGAGGAACCACCAGAGCAATAGATCCCAGTCAGATCAGCACCATACAGGGTGTAATGTCTCCTGTGAATGAACTGCTTGTGGGCCCAGTGTGATACATTAAGGCTTAAGCTGAAGTGCTGGAGGGGACAACCAACTAACGACACTCCCTGAGATCTGAACAACCTTCGAGGAACATACATTCTGTATGGCGCTGACAGCAGGGACAGCTTGTGGGCAGGAAATACTGGACTATCTCTATTCTGCTGTCAACACCAGATCAGTTGGAAAATCAATGGACTGTTTTTTTTTTGTTTTTTTTTTGCCTCGGACCAGAAG
Organism: Lota lota; assembly: GCA_026745465.1. Lineage (NCBI taxonomy): Eukaryota > Metazoa > Chordata > Actinopteri > Gadiformes > Lotidae > Lota > Lota lota. The sequence goes on along the minus strand of JACYXH010000292.1, from coordinate 2,924,931 downwards.
GGAAAATTTGAGGTTTTTCGTGTTTTTGTTTAGCCTTTTTTTGGTGGCTTGCTCGTGACCGGCATCATACTCTTAACAGTTTTAATTAAACTGATTTTCTAATCTGAGAGGTTAATTTTATGTCTTCTAATATTGATTTGGAGAAAAGAGCAAGTTTAGGCAAACCAAAATGGTGGAGGGACAATGGCGAATAAATAAAAGCAACACAAGCCGAGCTGATGGCTGTAACTCATTATGATAGTTTAAACTTTTTTTTCCTCAGAACAATAGACTTTGTGAGTGAATGAAAAGAAAAAAATGCAGGGATCTATTTTGAAAAAAATAACTAACATAAAAAATAAATCTTGTGACATGCTTCTTTTGAAACAACAAATCAAATTTTCCACAGTCTTTTAAAGACTGCGGTGGAGCAGACTAACATGATTTTCTGTACATTTTGAATTGGCACAGTGTGTATACTCCTTCCACACAGTGGAAATAAATCCTACACACACGAATGGCGTGTACACATGGCGTGCAAAATCAGTGCATAAACAGAATATCACAGGAATAATTTGACGAATCGGCATATGAAGGACATTGTTGTAAAATAACAGGAAGCCCTTGAGCGGAGGCTGACTCAGTGCCTCCCCTCCTCCCTTCCTCCCCCGGCCCCTGAGCAAAATGGCTCTATTGTTCATTAGTGCACATGCCGTTAAGATATAAAAGCTTCTGTTTTATATATATCACTCTCCAATAATTGGATAAACATGTTACCCATCTCATACGAAGGAAAAGAAAATCTTCAAAGGCCTTGTGTTTTGGGGTTTTTCTTTATTTAAAGGGGAACAAATTGGGGGAGGTGTATTCGGGGGGTGAAATTTAGAGTGAGACTTTGGTGCCAGGATTGTCAGAGGGTGGTAAGCTAAACATTCAATGCTCATGAAGGACATCTCTGATAGGCCAGGACAGTAGGGCATGCTTTGATGTTGGTGGAAAATATGTGTCTCCGGGTAATTCCACGGTAAAGACGACAAATTGTACATCTCGTCTCAGTGTAGAATTAGAATGACAGTCTTTTTTTTTTTGTGGATTCTTTCTTCTTTTTTTTCTATGAGTGGATACAACGTTTGGAACTGAGTGATGTAACACACGTGTGTGAAACACACACAACCACACACAAGCGCACACATGCACGCACACACACACACACGCACATACACACAGACACACAATTATGCATTACCTCACTCAAACCAATGTTACCCTGTTCATAATCTTTATAATTAGCTTCATAATAGATGTAACTATTACAGGCATATTTATCATGGTTTTATGTACTATTGTTGCCATATGTGGTATTACATTACATTATTTTTGAATTGTTACAGTATTCATTCATGAGTGAGTGAGTGAGTGAAATACCAAGCACTTCCTATACTTTTTTGGGTGTGGTGGTTTGTTTATCTGTTATCTTGGCAACTGGTTTAGGACGATTATTGTCATATAACTTCACTTTGATTACTTTTACATTTTCAGTGGCAATTAAAATGTATATTTATTTATTATTTAGTTTCAACCCCACTTCGGTCTACAACCTTACGAAGAAACATGGCATGGCACTTTCAAATGACTAATGCGGAAGTATGTCTTTTTATTACTTTAATGCTGCAGTATAATTGACGGTTGACATCATGCACGACTCTAGCTCTGCTCCATTTAATCCGTACGACTTTTCACCAGCACGTTATTAACAATATTCAATGTTTCCTCTGGAGTCATGTCAGCTCCGTGCGTGGGGAGGGGGACGAAGAGACAAGGCCCATTGTTGTGAGCCCGGGCCCAGCTGGACCTAATGCTGGGAGCAGGAGACAGCCGCTGGAGCCAGCCCAGGGCCCCATCGGCCTGCCATACAGGTGGCAGGTAAATTACCGTCTTCGAATACCTCTCGATTTGGACAGTTTTCCACTCGGGGGAGTCAATAAAGGAGTGACTGGGACACAGCCAAGATGTCTGCAGATGCTCCGGTTGAATGTGGAAGCGTTTGGTTGTACTCTGCCAAGATGTTCCTGTTTCATGCCGTTTTAATTATCTCCAAGAAAAATTATGTAGTTCCAAACATAATAGGACTACTATAGGGCCATGGACCAAAAAAGTATTTTGTGTGTGTGTGTGTGTGTGTGTGTGTGTGTGTGCGCGTGTGTGTGCGCACGTGTGCGTGCGTGCAAGTGCGTGTGTGTGTGTTTGGGTGTGTGTGTGTGTGTCTGTTTGTGCGTGTGTCCATAAAGATTAATGTCTCAGCTCTCCTCCTTGCTTTTTGCTCCTCCTTGCCTTTAACCGAATTCCACGTTTGAAAATGTTCTTCAAGTTGTTGATTTTAGGATTAATTGTATTAATCTTTTATTTATACTAAGGAGGTTGAGTGAGCATGCCGGCTCTTTTCAGACAATGGCTTGTTTCACAATCCCACACAGATGTTCTTCATAAAGTACATAAACACTGACGGACACACACACAGACATTATGCATAAAAGCAGACCGACAGACAGACAGATGGAAACACACACACACATTATGCATACATAAACACATGGTGCACAGACACACCCACATACACACACACACAGACACACACACATATACATAATCAATACACAAGCCTTGCCATGCATGCAAATACACATAGAGTGAAGTGGCTGATTAATGTTTGAAGGGGTCATCAAAACTCAGCAGGGTCTCACCAGGCTTTGGGCTTCCAGGAAGTTGACCTTCTGGCAGAGAGGTCACCCAGTCAACCAATCACAGCACATTCCTTCAGTCGTTGTGTTCAGGGGTCTGGCCACACACTTCCTGGTTGTCTTTGAATAAAGTCAGTCATCTTTGGAGATGGCAGGGGGAGGCTGGTGATTGGCCAACCGTACTCCAGTCAGGTCTTCTATTTAAGTACTTTCTGGGGGGGGGGGGGGTTAAACTGTGTTTAAGGGATGATTAATGTAAGATATGCATTTATAATAGATAAATCATGGAGCTGAATGCAAGGATCATTTTGATTAATTCCTTATTGCAAAAGCACGCCATGATTAATGGACCCTAGAAATGCAGTCTGAATATCTAATAACATTGGAATTTAAAATCTTGCCATTTAAATAGCTAGCCACTGGTGCAGATTGATGATCAATTCTTGTACATAGTTTTAATGTTTTGCTTATTCGTTTATTTAATCAATTTTTATCACATACTTAAAATGTAAATCATACAACCTTACAGAAATGAGAAATCTAGCAAATAACTTAAATATTTTGCATCAACACAATCATAATTGTTTTGTCTACCCATAGCTATATTTTTCACATAGGCCTAGATATCCAGAATAACAATTACTATATAATAAAATGTCAAACCACAGTATTTTGGTCAGTAAAGCCTGTATATGCATAATCAAGGTGAGGGTGTGGTGAGCTCATACACACACACACGCACGCACACACACACGCACGCACGCACACAGACCCACCAACACACACACTCTTCAGAAAAATCACACTCGATCTGATAAATAGCGTTTCAACATTGAAGTGTATTTAATTCGAGACATGCTTAAAATATGCCTGTATTGGGTTTTGGGTGAAATAGACCTGGCTGGATTTCTCGCACGCGACAACAACGAAGTAGCCTTTAGTTGATGCACGAGCACTTGAGTTCTGTGTTGTCGCGTGGCCGTCAATGCCGCGAAAATCGTAAATGTGAGGTATGCAAAGTATATAATTCTACCCGTTGAGTTGCTTTCTGTAAGTTTTAGCTAGTTTATATGAATATACCTTGTAACTAACTCTACTGTCGATTAGCTTTCTGGGTGAGTCATGCGTGTGAAAATCGTTCGTTTGAAATTTTTAACGTAAATGTAGGCCTACATAAACATGTAGACCTATTTAATAGATCGATGACCTATGGTTTTGAAGAATAAATAGCTCCTGACGTTGACAATTACTTAATTATGTTCTTATCCCCCACAATTAGGCAATCACAAGATATACAAGTCGTTCAAGGAGAGCTTTTACATTCAGTGTGTAAGATGTCTGCTCAGAATAATATTGCCATCTGTGAATTGCACCCCAATATCTCCCACCCGGTGAGCTGAATATAATAGTTATTTAAACGATATATCATCAATAGGCTGTACACAGCTTCTCTGTCTAAGGATGGCTACACTTTGTTGTGTTGTTATAATTCTTTATAATTGTATTTAGTCTCAATTGTTGCTGAGACTGTTAGGCTACATCTCTAACGTAGGCCTATTATTATCCATTCATAATTTATTAAATGCAGAAAGTAAAATGTGATCGATGTACCTGCTGTTTTTGCAGAGGGTAGTTGGTGTAGTTATCGGCAAAACGGATGTCCGGAGCTTCCCCGACAGAAAAAGTAAAAATATATTTTATAATATCTCGACTGCTAGACTATGCTTGTTTATACTTAACTTCAACTATAAGTGAAAACAAATGTTTTGTGCAATACTCCCCCCTTGTGGTACTTTCGTTATTTTTTCTATCGAATTTAAATATACAGCAGCATACAACAACCCCATACTTCTGAATTACAGATATCGGTTTTGATAGATTCACCTTCAGCTTTACAGTGAAGGACTCCCCGGATTACTTCATCAACGTGTCGGCCTGGGGTAACGATGGATACATCAATGTCCTCTCTGGCAGCTTTACCATTGGAGACTGTGGTGAGAAGTGCACCATTACATTACAGCGGCGGTGCAACTTAAAAAGTAACGGCATTTCGGTGTCTTTCCAAGGCAGAATTTAATACTTTGACATAAAAATTTACTTTTTTTACATTTCCTGACAAGATATTTAGAAGTGCATAGTGGATACATCCCTCTGTGATGTTATGGTTATTTCACTTTTTTAGATCCTTTAATTTTAGATCTCTTATTTAATTATTTCAGGGTTGATGAAGAGTCGAGGCTCACCCTTGTGTCAATGTGACAGGGCCCTAAAGTGCTGTTTATAACAATGAAAGCGATCAATTTTGATCTAATTTATGATAGAATATTATTATTACTTATTATGATACAATCAAAGGGTAGGTGGGTTAGGAAGCTGTCAGCAAAGGGTTGGGGAGGGGTCTAGGTAGTGAAGGGCTTGCCAATGGCTTTGGCCATGGAGGACAGCATCTTGCAGATGCCGCTGGGGCCCTTGGGTTGCTCCCCATCAGGAGGGGCTCCAGTCTGGCTTGTCTTCTGGGTGGAGATCCCTGTCCAACAGAGCAATTATAATTGATTAATTAATTAATTAGATATTGGTTCTAATTAACACAATGCACTAACACTCTCCATGTTCTATCACATTACAACATCTTGTCAAATTAGTATTTCGAAACTATTTACACACACTGCCCTTTTTGACTTGTAATCTGGACTTTTGTGTCTGGGGTAATTTACCAGCTACGTTGTTGTTGTGGGTGTCAGGAGCAGGCACAGCGGGGACTAGGACTGACTTTAGAGAACTTCTTCCTTGTCCATCGCTTCAGGAAGGCAGCAGGGGCAGCGGGTTGAGATAGTCTAGCCCCTGAAGCTGGGGCAGAGGCCCAAGACTGTCTGATCTTGAGCCTTAGTCTTTAGATCTCCTTTCCTGGCAATGCTTTACTAACAAGCCATTTGTTGTCAGCTTTATCAGCCGTCTGAATATGCCCACTGCTGTCCACCATTGTAGTTATACAAGCAGGGCTCTGCCGGAAAGAGGCCTACCTCTGGACAGAAGCCGACCTCTGGAGAGAGGCTGACCTCTGGACAGCAACCCCCTGCTGGATAATGTTGAGGGGCATCAGCCAAGTCCTCACAGGATGGGGTCCCGGGAGCCAACTTGGTAGTGGTGGTGGTGGACTACCCGCCTAATAAATCATCCGGGCCGCCAGTTGAATAGACCTGAGTTAGGGGGTTAGGAAGCCACCATCAAAGGGTTGGGGCGGGGGTGCACGTAGTTAAGGGCTTGGCAATGGCTTTGGCGACCAAGAACAGCATCATTCAGGTGCCACTGGGGTACTTGCGACATTCCCAATCTGGCCTTTCTGCTGGGTGGAGAACCCTGTGCAAGAGAGAAGTTATAGGACTGACTTTAGAGGATTTCTTCCTTGTCCATTGCTTCAAGGAGGCAGCAGGGGCAGCGGGCTGAGATAGTCCAGCCCCTGAGGCTGGGGCAGAGGCAAAAGACTGTCTGATCTTGGCCTCAGCCTTTTAATTTCCTTTGCCTGAAAACCCTTTGCTGAAACCAGCAACAGACAACAGTCCTACCTCTGGACAGCAACCCCCGGCTGGGTCGTGCTGAGGGACATCATCCAAGTACTCGCAGGATGCCTCCCTGGAGCCGTCTTGGTGGTGATGGTGCCGGACTCAGCACCTAATAAGTAATACAGGCTGCGAGTTGAATAGGCCTGGTTAGGGGGTTAGGAAGCTGTCATCAAAGGGTTGGGGAGGGGGAGCAGGTAGTGAAGGGCTTGCCAATGGCTTTGGCCATGGAGGACAGCATCTTGCAGATGCTGCTGGGGTGCTTGGGTCGCTCACAGACAGGAGGGGCTCCAGTCTGGCTTGTCTTCTGGGTGGAGACCCCTGTCCAACAGAGCAATTATAATTAACTAATTAAATATTGGTTCTAATTAACACAATACACAAACACTCTGTGTTCAAACACATTAAAACATCTTCAACCACTTTTTTTGTAATCTGGGCTATGTGTCTGGCAATTTACCTGCTGCATTGTTGTTGTCAGTGTCAGGTAGCGGGGACTACCAGAGGATTGACTTTAGAGGACTTCTTCCTTGTCCATCGCTTCAGGGAGGCAGTAGGGGCAGAGGCCAAAGACCTGATCTTGGCCTCAGTCTTTCAATTTCCTTTGCCTGGCAAGGCTTTGCTGACTACCCATCTGTTGCCAGCTTCATCAGCCATCTAAATATGCCCTGCTTGCATTTCTGTCCTCCGTTGTATCAATACAAGTAGGGCTTGGCCGGACAGAGGCCTACCTCGGGATAGAGCCCTAACCCTGGAGAGCAACCCCCTGCTGGGTCGTGCTGAGGGGCATCATCCAATTCCTCACAGGATGGGGTCCCAGGAGCCACCTTGGGGATGGTGGTGGGGGCCTCCCCGTCAGCATCCAGTGTGCTCTGTGGGGCCCTGCTGTGGCCACCGGGCTTAACCACTATATGGTCCAGTGAGCCCTTAATGACAGTGGCCAAATGGACCACCAACATCTGCAGCGTCTCATGGGAAACAGTGCAGGCAAAGTTTGTAGTCACCGGGACCCTGGACTCCAAGATGGGCGTGGTCAGGGCGGGAGGATGACTGAGTTGGCCATCTTGCTGACCTCAGCCACCATCAGCTGGGTCAGTGAGTCCATGGCAAGGCACTGCGGAACTTCAAAGATACTGGTGAGGGCCTCCTGCAGGGATCCAACAAAGCTGGCTCCGAGTCCTTCTTCGGTCAACTGGAAGAAAGTGTGGTCCTTCTCTGTGGTTGGAAGCTTGTATCTATAAGAGAACCATTGAAACGTGAGTGATCACGTTCGGTTAATATTTGAGAACTACTGACCCTAACCCTTCACATGTTGATACGGCTCATCGGTGATGAAGATTTCAGATTCTTTCAAATATGTTGGTCATAATGAGGTGAATTAAATCTATTTTCAACCGGTTACAAAACATTTTACATGTTTCGAGTGGCGTGGCCATGGCTCTGTATGTACTCCCCAATCCTCGGCATGACGGGGGCCAGAGTGGCCGTCACTAGGAACGAGATCAGTTCCATTGACATGGCCACCATTTGGTCACTCACACACGGCTCCAGGCACCCACTCGCCAGATCCCTCCACAGCCTGAAAGATAAAGTGATTCGCTTTTTGCACCATGTAGCGTTAAAACCAGACGTGCGTTTTCTAAAAAGAAAATACGTGTGGTGGCCATTTGGGCCCGTTAACATGCTAAAATCCTATCTGGCATAATATCATGTTATACAGCATAACTGTGCTGGATCCGTTAGGCTAGCGATGCTGACTTTTCTTTCAACTTATTCCTGTGGGTAAATATTGCTGAATCGACGAAGCGCATATTTTCGTTAATAACTAGGCAACGGTTCGGCATTTTCGAAATATAAACCATTCGCTATATACTGGCTCTGAATGTTGGCATTAGGCTGTGATATCGTGAAAACTATACGAGAAGATGTTTACACAATCGGGCAGGAGAATAAAAAGACAACCGACCCCACTACAGTATATGTTGCAACCACACTAAATTAATAAAAGGACACACGATATAGCCTAACAAGGTGTGCTTGCATTCCAATCACAAAACATTCCATTTGTATTGCTATGCGTTAACTTTAGCTGTCCAATTTACCGAGGTGTGAAACTGTTCAGGCAGTTGAGGATCACCTATCGGATCGTATTCGTGGCAACCGGAGGGTACTCCGGCTGGATCATCTTGATAGCAAAATCATTCATCTTCTTGCACTTTCTGCTGTTTCTCGTCGAGTCTTCTCTCAGAACTGACTGCCGACGCTGGAACACACGAAATATAGCCAAGAATCACAAAAGCAAATGCAGGCCTGATTGTTCGGGTTAGTAGTGATTGACACGTAATTCCAGCCTTCTAATTGGGCGGACTGAAAAATGATCGAATGTAATCCCGCCTTTCCGGTCTGAAGCTACACATTTCGTTACACGTAAAAACGAACAAAAACATTAAATTCAAGACCATCAAAAGCAAAAAGTCGAATCAAATCTGCCCAGAAGGTAGCGGTGTGGAGCCAGACCAGCCATACATAATCACTTGCTTGCCTACGAAGCAAAATGGCAGAGTTGAAGAAGAGAACGGTGAGAAAGGAACTGTATTCAGTTCTGATTTGTTGCAGGAATTTGCGGGCTTTTTGTTGGCTAATTTTTTTTAAACTTTTTTCTTTGTCAAAGTGGTTGTTGAAAATCCTTTAGTGGCCAGCAAAGATCCAGAGAAAGAGGAAAAATTTTGCCCTACAACACCAAGGTAAAAAAATTAACGGTTTATTTTTTCTATATTTTACCAGTTAAACCCGTGATTGTTTACTATGATCTGGTTGTAGATTGCTTATATGGGTACTATGAGTTTCATTCTTGTCTGTTGACAACCCATATGTCTGACAGTTAAGTAGTTACAATTGACCAACATCAGACCCATCAAAGTGTTCACCTTTTGACCCATGGACTTCCCTTTGCCTGTTCTGTCCTCTCTTCCAGCTTCTACAGGTTGCTGGTGTCAGAGGCCCACTCCAGGGTGTTACTGTGTGCAGACATGGACACAGCTGACAGGCTGCTCCCTCTGCTCCACCTGCCTGTGAAGGACCCCAGAGACTTCTACTCCCTGGGGGACATAGTGGCTAATGGGCAGGGTCTGGACGGCAGTGTACTAAATATACTGGCTGCAGTGAGATCGGTAGGGTACTTTAATTGAGGGTATATGGTAGGCATAGTGTTGGACGCATGCTGGGTTGAATGCAAGCGAGCAGAAAATGAGCAGGATATAAAAAATATAATCTTAATATTTGTCTTATTGGGGACTTTGAACAAGACACGTTCAAATGCACCTGGATAATGTGTAGACCTATGTGTTTAATGTAAAGAAGGGACTCGAAAGCATATGTGCTCCAATCATGTCTCAAATCATCCATCCGTCCACCAAAACCTAAAAAGGCTTAATAATATAAATAATGTTGTATAAATGTCTTTAGATTGCAGAGCCGAAGCAGTTCACAACATCAGACGGTCGTAAAGGCCAAAGGCTGGAGGTGAAGCTCTTTGATGACTCCGTGACTTCCTTCTCCTTAGTCTGGTGAGGGTGGTGTACCATTTGCTTCAACACAAAATGTTAGAGAATGTAGATTATATGTGTATATGACGTGCACATGTAGATGAAAGGGAAAATGAAAGTAAGCAGTGCATGCTTATTTTACATCGAATTGTATTTTACATAGCAACAGAGAAAATAGCTCAGCAAGCATATTTGCAAACGGAGCTTGCCATCAATCACCTCTAGATTGATTGATTAGTCAAGTGATTGACCGAACCTCTGTTCACCCCCATGTGTCTTTGATTTTCACCATGTGTCCACCCCACCTCTGCGTTTCAACTCCCTAACCTCTGCTTCACACACACAGCTGGGACAGAGAGGCCATTCAACTCATACAAACTCTGGTACCAAAGGAGACGGGTAGGTTAACAGTGGCTAACTCTTCTCGCTTACAAAAGGAATATTTCCTTAACCTAATGCAGAAATAACACGGTTGTCAAATTCCATAGGCTGTGAGTCTTCGTATAGACATTCACTATAACCGACAGTTTTTTTTTCTCTTTCCTGCTTTCTTTTCTCAAAGTTCTTTTCATCGCAGATGCCAAGATTAGTTTTGACAGTTTCCGAAACTGTATGGCGGCAACAGTTAACTCCAAAACTATTGTTACTGTCAACCCTGGTAAGAATATATTTGACATGTAGGAGTAGCTAAATGTTTACACAAACTGCATCCTGGGTACTAACTTGGGTCATGCATCATCGTTGGGTTGTAACTTTAATAAAAAAACAGAGGTACACTGTTGGTTTGTAATAGTGTAATCATATGGATTCCATCCTTCATTGACATTTAATTGAATGAAGTCCATAAACCTCTTGAATGATTAATAATAGGTTCTGTCAAATAGGACACACACCACAGTCAACCTTCTCTTAGCCACACATCACAACAGCAATGAGAAAGCCAGAAGCCCTTCATTTCCATTCCAACCTTTTGAGAATGCTTCACATTTCACCAACCACAACTGTGATTGACATCTCTTGGCTGGAGTACATGTTACAAACACAACAATTGCTGTGAATATTATGTGTATAACTATATGTATGTATACTTGACGAGAGTGTTTGTATCCATCACAGACACTAAGGAAGCTGGCCTGTTGTTCAGCCATGCCAAGGAGATGTCTAGCTCAGGGCTGCTGGAGGATGATGACAGGCAAGACGACATGCCCGGTAGGTCAGACAGGAGCCTTGCTGTTTTAACTACCATCTTAATGTTTTTATCATTCTTTTATACTTGTTTAATATTAACATGATGGACAACAGGATCTAAAAACTTAAAATAACCATAATGTATCACAAAGAGACGTATCCACTACACACAACGTGTGTAATAGCTTGTCAGGAAAATAAAAAACTTCTGTACTTCCTCTTTACTTCCTGCAAAAAGACAAATGTGTTGTCTTTATTTGTTTCCTCCCCATCACTCCCCAGTGGACTCCATCACGGACGTGTACACGGTGAACCATCTGAAGCTGAGGGCCCAGGAGAGCCCAGAGGTCTTCTTCGGCCTCACCTACAGCTTCATCTCCAAGCTGGACTTGGACTCTTCCATCTCCAGAGTCATCAGAACCAAATGGCAGGTTGACCCACGAGTGTGACATGCGGAGCCATCCTACAAAAATTCACATTAAGTCCAGATCGTAACTTCTACATTTACTGCAATTTTCTATATACAACTTTTCTGAAAATATGGATGTTTTAAAACTAAATCATTCATATATACATTAATATTGTTTTCATATTCATAGTAACGGAAGAGGTGCAAAACTACATTGGTCAAAATGTTACCTATAATAAACTGGTTGAGAATCAAACCAACAAACAATAAATAAGTGACATAGATATACGGATGAATGGATGTTTGGCAGGATGGACAGAACTTTATTCATGCCACAGGAAATAACATTCATTACCAGGTTTTTACCCTAACACCACTGCATCTCAGGAATACGGCATTAACAAATAATAAATGAGCTTGTAAACACTATCGTTTAAAGTATATCATGCTTCCTACCAGCATACAGTGACCAAAACCACCTCCCTCCACCTCATTAGTGCTAAGTGCAAGTACCAGGTGAACGAGGAGCTGCAGAGCTGTACCAACCCCTCGTGTCCAGGCAGGGACCAGCCCCTGTCACTGACCACAGGATTCGACCTGCTGGTGGATGTCACCGACCACACCGGCACCCTGCAGGCCTGCTCCCTAAGGAGCCCTGTCGCTGAGAAGACGCTAGGCTGCACTGTGAGTATGCTCCAGGAGGGTTGAGACTCCTAGACTGAAGCTGAAGCTAATTTACTATTTATATGTTTGTTGTCTTCTTAAAACCTTATTCAGCAGCATGGAAACTTACAAGCAACTTATTTTCTAGTGTCATTCAGAGGATACAGTATATCTTTTTATATAAATAATTTGAATGAGTGTCTATGCACCAGCAATATAACGAGACGATTTTCATACTATCTGTTACAGATCGAGGAGTTTACAGGTCTCACTGATGAAGAACGTACTGTATTCAAATGGAAGTTTCTTCTGGAGAGATGCAAAATACACATGAAGGTAGATCAAAAGTATTGGCAACACAATCTACCACTGTGTTTCTTTCTACTACCATTTAGTCATTTGGCAGACACTTTTCATCCAAACATCCTACAGTGAGTTCAGATACATGTTAGGAGAAAAGGTATGGTAGGTGTTGGGCAATCTCGCTCATGGATCCCTTCAGGTAGGCTTCTGGCACTGGGGATCAAACCCAGTACCCTTCGTCTGAGAGTCAAACACCCTAGCCACTACACAATCCTGCTGTTTGATGTTGTACATATATATATATATATTACCAAATGAAAAATACATATATACACATCTACAACTGATATTAATCAAAACATAAAACCCATTCTAGGTTCTCCCATCCACCAAGGTGAGGTCAGGTATTCGAGGGATGATCCTAGCGTGCTCATTGGCTGATCCAGGGGAAGTGAAGCAGCATATGTCCGCCCTGCTGCAGTGAGCTCCAATGTAAAGCAAGAGAAGCAGAGCAGGACTCCTACGGCGCTGCTCTTTAACTATTGCAAGGGAAATAGTGCACAGCGAGATTTTCTTTTTTGATTATATATTTGACTATGCTGAGAGGTTACTTTGTGTATGTCTATGTATTAAAACATGTATTTATGAAATGTATGCATGTGTTCACATGTGTATTAATAACATTGTTACCAAGTGGAACCCAGCATACAGTTAATAACATTTATCAAAAATAAAACAGATTTAATTCAACCAAATTCTGATTTGTGTTGATTAAATGTTGAAGTCCATAAATGTGTAATCGTTTTTACTATGTGTGTTTTGATTTTTAGTCTGTATAACGTGTTCAGTATTGCCTGCCATTGAATTAGACGGCTATAATAAAGCAACACGATACAATGCAATAAACCTTTAATCTGCCCTTCATTTTGAAAAAAGGCATATTCGGGAATCAAATAGCTTTCGACCTTAGAGTAGGGAACTGTAGGAAAGGTTTTTTTTCTCAAAATGTTCCTTTAACGAAGCGGAACCATCGTACAGTTATGTTGTGGGGGCACGTTACGGACGCACACGCTAAACACAGCTATCTTGAAGGTAGGATTTACATTGTGTTTTTCTGTTTTGCCATGTATTTTTCGCTGTTCATTTATTTCCCATATTCTATTCTCAACTAAATTGCCTCGATCAAAATCGTTTTCTCGAAGCTGACGAATTGTCTGACTCTTAGCAAGTTAGCTTTCCACGCTATCTATGTTGATACTGACCTTGTTGACATAGTTCAGTAAAAATATCTATACTATATTCCGATAACATTATACAACGTTACATCTAATTAAAATTACATTATAGAATGTGTTTATTTTGATAGCTCACTCGATTGGCCCGGTGACAACTATCTGCAAGTATGAATGTAAACCAGGGTGGGACCGTGGGGAGTGATCCAGTGATTCTGGCCACGGCTGGATACGACCATACAGTACGCTTTTGGCAGGCCCACAGCGGGATCTGCACTAGGACGGTCCAGCATCAAGACTCCGTATCCTTTGTTTTTACGCCCTCCGCCGTGGTATATTTTGTACAAATAATATGGTTTTGGTGAAATGTATCTTGGTAGAGTTGGGTGAGAACTACACTGACCCTTTTACCAGCAAGTGTCAGTGCCGTGGTGTACATAGGATGTCGGAATACTCAAATACCTGTGAAGCTGTTGCTTAACAAGCTCTCAGCAGGTAAACTCGCTTGAGGTGACGCCAGATAGGAGTATGATTGCAGCTGCAGGTATGTTTATTATCACAACTTCTTGATGGCTCATCAAATCTATATTGTCAACCAATTTACAACTTAGAAGTAAGAACTTGTCTGTTTTTCTCTGTTTTTAGGCTACCAACACATCCGCATGTATGACCTGAACTCCAACAACCCAAACCCAGTGATCACATACGATGGCGTCAGCAAGAACATCACATCAGTGGGCTTCCATGAGGACGGGCGCTGGATGTACACCGGAGGGGAGGACTGCATGGCTCGGATATGGGACCTGAGGTACATCGCCTCGCATTTGATGCATGCATGAGGGTGGATCAAATGCTAATAAAATGCTAACCTGTGTTGGTCTCCTCTACTGTTTTAAGGTCCAGGAACCTGCAGTGTCAAAGGATCTTCCAGGTCAATGCTCCCATCAACTGTGTGTGCCTGCACCCTAACCAGGTGAGACCAACAAGACCATTTACTCTGATTGTCAATGCTTAGATTCCCCTTGAACTTTGATGGCGCCAAAAGAAAATGCAATTTTATTTAATTTAATCTGAAAAAGCAGTGTTTTATTTTATTTTATTTTTACAAATAATACACATAATACACAAGTAATTTTTTCTGGTATTATAAGAGATGCACCGATATATTGTATGCTATAGGCCAGAATGTGCGATATCGGTATCTGCAGATATGATCAATATTGGTGTCATCCTGTCGGCTCCAGGCAGAGCTGATCGTGGGCGACCAGAGCGGAGTGATCCACATCTGGGATCTGAAGACGGACCACAACGAGCAGCTGATTCCCGAGCCCGACGTCGCCATCAACTCCGTCCACATCGACCCGGATGCCAGCTACATGGCAGCGGTCAACAGCTCGGTCAGTGGCCTTGGTGGTCTCATGGAGTCTGACAGGAAGTTACTGCGCACCTCCTCTGTAGCAATGCATTACATGCATGGAAGCTCGCTGTTTACGTGTTGTGCCATGGTGCTAGTGCTAATCTGATGCCGGATCACTGACTAGTTCTGATCGTCCAGACTCTATGCTGGCTTAGTTTGGGTTCTGAATCACCTAGTGGACAAGAAGACTGTGCTCTCTCGAATAATATAAGGTAATATAACAACTGAATGGGCATCTTAAAGGTCTCTCCGCCTCATTTCCCATTGCTTGAGTGCTTGTCAACCCCCTAAATATAAAGCAAATACTTAAACTAAATCTTTATTAACTGTGGATATGAGTCTAACATGCAGTTCTCTTCTGAAACGCTGAGCATTGTGAGGTTGCTGATTATTTATTTTCTGTTGTTGTGGGGTCATCTTCCTCCAGGGGAACTGCTATGTGTGGAACCTGGCGGGGGGCATGGGAGACGAGGTCACTCAGCTCATCCCCAAGACCAAGATCCCAGCCCACAAGCGCTACTCGCTGCGCTGCAAGTTCAGCCCTGACTCCACGTGAGTACACCCCGGCCCCCACCTCCGCTTTCTTTCTGTTTTCATGGTGGGGGGGGGGGGGGTGGAGTTCCCACAGGAAGGGTTGTACCGATGGTTGTCCACGCACTGTGGAGTTCAGCTCCAACCTTGGTTTTGTGTGGCCTGTTTTTGGAGGATGAGTAAAGTATTGTGATGTGTGTTAAATTAAGACTGTATATTGCCCATAAGAAAATATGATTTTTAGTCTCCACGTCTAATTCCTTGTTTTATTTTTGTAGTAAACATACCGTGGTATGCGTACGGTTGATTCATGCATCAAAATCTTTTATAAAAACACTCTTGCACCATTAACAGTGAAATAGCCAATAAATGAAACTTATGTTGGTGAGGAAATCTAATGCCATTACATAGTACATATTACATGCAGATTCACACCCGACTAAAGAACTCCTGTTTTGGTTGAATAACTTTAAGGTAAGGTAATAAGACGAGTGAGAATTCCATGGGGATGAGCCACAGAACTCTTCTGCTTGCATAACAATCGATGATTCACGGGAGTGAATGCTTGTTTCTATGTTTGTGTCGGCAGCCTGTTGGCCACCTGCTCAGCAGACCAGACCTGCAAGATCTGGAGAACGTCCAACTTCTCCCTGATGACAGAGCTGAGCATCAAGAGCAACAACCCGGGGGAGACCTCTAGGGGCTGGATGTGGGACTGCGCTTTCTCTGGCGACTCCCAGTACATCGTCACGGGTTAGTACAAATATAGGCTGACTGAACATGGTAGTGTTGTGATGTGTAATTCTATGATTGAAAAAAAAACAATGACACATCTAGTTGTAGCATAAACTGTGACGGTTTAGGCCAAATCTTTAAGAAAATAACCTTGCAACGACAATGTTGCCAAGGCCATCTAGAAACTAGATAAAAGAAATACATTTATTAAAAAATGTCTTCACTTAAGCAAGGCATTAGAATCCCAGGTCCTATGCTTCACCATAAGATTAACGTTGAACTTGAGCATATAACGTTGTATATGCTGCTATATTGTATATTACGGTCTTAAGTAACGAATAGCACATGCATGCTCAGTTTAAACCTCAACAGAAGTGTAATGTAATAGTATGGATGTGCTGTTACCAACACATTTTGGGACCTCGGCGCATGCACAGTGAAAACAGAGTGCGTGGTTGTAAAACGTGAACCTTTGGCTGATTTATCTCTTGCCCCCCTGCAGCCTCGTCAGACAACCTGGCGCGCCTGTGGTGCGTAGAGACCGGGGAGATCAAGCGGGAGTACAGCGGCCACCAGAAGGCCGTGGTCTGCCTGGCCTTCAACGACAGCGTGCTGGGCTGACAAAGAGGAGGACGGCGTCGAGCGAATGAAAAAAAAAAAAAAAGATTTTGGGCAGGAGAACCAACGGGTGGTGCCGTGCATAACGGAGAAAAAAAAAAAACGAACAAATGAATGGACTCCTGGGAGCAGAAGAGTTGGAACGAGTGACGGAATCTGCACGAATGGGAAAATATTGATGCTTGTTAATGTGGGCGGGGATAATCCGTAAGTATTCGGTATATTGAGACCGCGTGACGGTGGATCGGTGTTGACAAGCCAGACCGCGATGTGATAAGCATGATCGGGACTACATCTCCACAGCAGCAAGAAGATGGAGATGATTATGATGAAGAGGAGGGCAGGAATGTCTTAATGACTGCCCTCCTCACAAGTTATTCACAAACGCACCCAGCGCTGTCTTGATGATGCAACATCTGGTAATAATAATATAAATATCGTGCCTGTATGAATATTTTATATGCAGCTCTCTCAGCCAATTTGAAAGAGTGACATTCTTGACATGGCATTCATTTACTAACTCGTTTTTTAACTATTTGTGCCATTCTTTCCAAAGGCCATGTTGTTATGGTGACATCTTTTAAAAATGAAGCAATCGGTAGTGTGCGGTGTGCAATGCCACCAAAGGTAAATTAGCAAAAGCTTTGTTTTTAGAAACAGGCCATATTTAAGACCACATGATTTGCATTATTTCTAGGATGCTGTGCCTGTGCCATTGGAATTGGTTGTGTATTATGTATAAATTATATCATATTCCCGGGCCAATGTTTTAATATTTTGAAGCCTCATGTTCCCCAGTAAAGCCTCGGGTCAGACATACGTCATGCAAAACCTGATTCGACGACATCGCTCCGTTCTTACTTCTTCCTCACACAACACACAAAAACATACCCCACATTACACAACAAAAATGTATTGGCAAGATAAAAACACTGCATCACTAGAGTAATGGTTAACAGTAAACAGGATCTTCTGCCACCAGGGAGAAGGAATTACAACATGAAGAGGGGTTACGGAGAGAACCATGACGTCTGCATTATCTCCTCTATCACGGGGAAGTGTGTGGATGTGGTAGGGGGTCAGGAGGGAGGAGGAAGTGTGGGGGAGGGAGGAGAGAGAACCCTGTACCTTCTGGTTGAGACTGACTACTGTTCTCCCCTGATGAGGTTTGTCTGGAGTGAAGGTGGTGGTTTGTGCTGTGTGATAAAGGTGAGGGTGCAGGGAAATGCGTGAAGGTCTTGTGTGGGACAGAGGGGTACAGAAGGTCACTCAGGCAGGTAGTAGAAGCAGACGGACACACAGATGTTGCTGGGGAAGCAGATGTCGATGCAGAAGTAGACCAGTCTCTGTTGCCCTGGGCCTGGAGAGAAGAGAGGAACATGGTTTGACATTCCGTTGTCTCATGAAAACAAACATTAAACAAACTTCACAGTTCCAAGATTATACCTTCAAAGGCAGAGAAAGAGGTTTGAAAAACCTGTTTATACAATTTGGGCATATTAATTACAATGTAAATATGCACTCTATTTGAATATGCTCTTATTTAAATGTAATTGGCTCGATTATTAGTACTTATAGTGTATATTAACATTTAGAACATTGTTGAGAAGGTTAGAACAGGTCGAGGAGAAATATCACGGGGAAAGGTTGTGTTAGACTTTCTTCTGCAGAAAAACGCATATAAGGGTCAAAACATTTATTTATAAGTTAGGATTATAATGAAAAGTGTTGTTCTTTTTCAAATGTCATGTCAACACATAGTTGCACATCATAAAAACCTTTTTGGAGGAAACTGCCTTTTTGTTACAAGTCTATCTAAATTGTATGCCTTGCTTGTTCTCAGCCTGGTTTGTAAGTCGCTTTGGATCAAAGCGTCTGCCTAATGACCTTGATCTTAGTTCACACGAGCAGAGCTCTCGCTGGTAAAAGCATTCAATACACTGGAAAAGGTCGGTAAAGGTTGGGCAGTTATGGTTGCAGATTACATTTCTCTCGCTCTCTCACTCCCACATTGCACATCCTTAGTCAATGGGCTACCCACCAGGAAACCCCCTCTACTGTGTCGGTTCATATAGTCTCAGTAATTCATTCAGGAACCACACCAACATTCAGTCACATTCCCACACATTCAGGACAACGCCATTTCAGTCCAGTGGTATCAAACTGTTGCAATCGCATTCATTAAACAGTGTTATTACAGTTACATTATTTGGTGTCATGGAAGGTGTCATTTTAAATGCTACATACATAACAATTGATGCGATTAAAAAAACGGTTTAAAGAATTCTGATCCTTTGGCTGCTGTATTCAGTGATTTCATCTTTGAGTAAATGTTCTGCATGGTAGCCCTTCCATAATCCTTTACGTGTGAATACAGGGTGTCTAGTGGTCAGGGTATTGAAATCCCAGCCGAAAGGTTCTGGGTTTGATCCCCAATGTCCACAGCAGATCTGTAAAAATCCTTAAATACATATCTGAATTCACTGTAATGTCACTGTGGATTAAAACCTCTGCTAAATGACTACATTAGTATAGTACCAATAACCCCCCTATTTAAGACCTAAGTCATTCTCATGAAACACTGTCAGCATCCTGAAATGATAGCAATGTCCTGTCGGTCACGTGGGAGTGTGTATGGCTATATGGTCTCACCCTCTGCTCTCCTGGTCCAGTGGACCGAGCTGTCCCGACACAGAGCCTGGAAGGGTTCCTCCAGGGTGGACACATTGACCCCACGCCCCCCCAGAACCCCCAGGAACTCAGTCTGTCTGCGGATCTCATTCCCAGACAACTTGAACTGGCTCTTCTGTTGAAGAGAAACAAAAGAACGATCGGGGACTCAAGATTCAGTCTAGCTGAGTGTTTATCCTTCTCCTTGCAGTTAGCAAATACAATCAGAGACGGAGATGGATTTACAGTGGAGACGTGGTAAGAGAGAATGAGAAGTGTTCATAACATGGCCTACATATCCGTCAAAGAAGACGAGAGGATGGCTGAAGCTGTTATAACATTGATA
>JACYXH010000292.1:2867500-2902500 GCA_026745465.1 Lota lota | reverse complement strand
AATTAAAACGTAAGATATGTAGAAATGTTATAATCTTCATTTTTCCTGCTTTGATGTGAAGCACTTTGTTTTTCTTTTGTCAATTCATCATTAAAGTAATAACAATATTATTAACGTAATTCTTATTTGTGTTATGAAGATGTAATAAAAACCATACATTAAGTGTAGGATATATTCCAGCCTATGTGTTTCAACAAAGAACAAGGGGTTTAAAAGGGCGTACTGTAGATGAGAAAGGGGTATTGTTTATTTCAGGGTAACTCTACCTGAGGAAGGTCTTGCAGCATCCCGGAGTTACCCAGGTTCCCTGTCAACCCCAGAGCGATCAAGACCATGAGCAGACAGACCAAGGCACTCACCCAGAACGCCTTGTGGGGGAACCAGGATTTCACCGCAGGAACCCCCTCCTAGCAACAAAGTGACAATACATACTGTATGTTAAAAGTGTACCTGACTTTCGATTTAGGACACTTACTCAAGAATGCCTACTGGTTAACCAAGAACATTCAATGTGGGAGGCACACATCCTAACCACTGGACCTTCCTGCTCCATGATTGTCTTTGAACAACAGAATGCTTAGCTCAATGATCTTCTCTTCACATACAAATAAACCTAGTAATTCCATAGGTCCCCGTTATCTTATTTGAATCTTCTCACAATGACTTTACAATTGTCATTGTCAAATTAGCCAAATACCCACCTTCTATATTGATCTATATACTTTTTGCCTATATCTCTTGGCCACTTCTCTCTACCTATCTCCCTCTCTCACATTTTTGTTCTCAATTGATGCTTCTACTCTAACAAATCGAGTTCTAGTTCTGGTAAAAACTACAAATAAATCAAGTGCAGCCCCCTGCAGCTACCAAAGAAATGCCCCTAAAGGCCTTTGCAGTGTGTTTCTTACCGTGCATCGCACTTCCTCTACGCTGTGCTCCGAGGGTCTCCCACAGCCCACCATCCTGTGTCCTTTGACGGCTCCTCACGCACTCTGCGCCCGTCTGCTGCTGCTGGCTATTGGCATGCAGCTGTGGTTATGACCAGCACTCATCGAGACTCCCCCACGCCACACACCTGCTGGCCACCTTCTCTTTGGTCACACCCCCCACCCACCCCAAACCAGCCCCCTTTTCCTTCCCTCCCATGGTCCCTTCCTCCCTCCCATTGAGACGTCACCCACCCACCCCTACTCCCCCAACTCCAGTCTCCTCTGTTTTCTTCCCAAACCTCCCCCTCCTCTCTCCACCACTTTGAGAGACCTGCCAAATTTAGGTTGAAGAGGTGTTGACACCTATAGTGATCTAAGAACCCCTCATCCCATCTTAGACGGTCAGGTTAACCCTAACCCCTACTTCCCCAAACTCCATCTCACAAACACACACACACACACACACACACACAGACACACACACAGACGTGACAGCCATTGGCTAAGCCTTCCTTCCCAGACAAAGAACAAGAGAAGGGCCTCCGTCAACACGACAAGAGAGGCAATATGAGGTTCCGCTGGCCGGGTAGCCCAGGCGCTGACAGCACCCCAAGGTGACTTCTAAACCACAGGGATTAACAATTACAATGGAGGGCAGGGAGGTGGCTGCTGCACTTGTGACTGCACCAGTAATGAGACAGTAGAGGTAGATTTGTTTTTTAAATAAAAGTAGAGGTTTTATTTTGTGAATTTGATCAGTGATTTTGGCTTGAGGAGACAAGGATAGAGAATGACTGACAACAGAGAGAAAAATACAAACTCCTTTAAAATAGCAATATCTCCCTATAATATATATATATATATATTGTTCTTTAATAATTACACATGCAAACAGTGTTTACAACATTACCCGCTCCAATCTCATTTGTAAATAGACACTTTAATATAGCTATATCCTGTGTTATTAGTTTGAATACATTTTTACATTTTTTAAAAGATCATTATATTATGATGCACTCTAGTCAGTGTGTCTGTCTAGTAGCGACAAATCTCTTGATTGACACCAACAAAACTACTGACTTTCAACCGCACAACTTGAGAAATCCAAGAGCACATCGACATCGTTGCTTAAGCATGTAGTGATTGCATCACAGAAGAATTGCTGAAATTACACATACCACCTTTTCTCATTAAGAAACACACACACGTTAAATTTGATTTAAAAAAAACAATACTGCACATTATTGTTCACTTGTTGTCGATCAGTCAATCAATACTGAAACAGATGGAGTTGAATGTGTGTTTTTTTTTTTTTTTTTTTTTTTTTTTTTTTTTTTTTTTAAAGCTCTCTGACCTCCCTTAGGTCTCAAAGTACAACATCTCACGTCAAACCACTGACTGGCAGCGTTAGGTTAATAGGTATTGGTTGATTGGTGTTGCCACACACCAAAGCCGCAACAAGATTGAACATAAACAGGTGCATTAAAGAGATTAATTTGCATCAAAGAGATTCATTTCACCATGTATCACAACAGAGGACAGCATGAGCTATCGTAGACCTAAACAGGGCAGCACAGGCGTGGACCAGAGGCCGTTATCCCTGGGCCTATCCCTGTAGAGCGGGTAGGAGATCGGCGATGCTCTCCATGTAGTAGTCCGGGACCATCTTGTGCCTCTCAGGACACCCGCTGCCCTGGTGGGCCTGGGCGTCTTCCAGCGTGTTCACCCCCGTCAGGGTGAGCACGGTCTTCAGGCCACAGTTGGTGCCCAGCATGATGTCAGTGTCCAGGCGGTCGCCCACCATCATGCAGCGGCCGCGGTCCAGGTCAAACTGCGACGCCACGCAGTCCACCATGAAGCCGTTGGGCTTGCCCACCTTCTGCGCCTGCCGCTGGGCCGCCATCTCCACCGCCCTCACCAGGCAGCCCGTACCTGGGAAGGAAAGGCCGCAAGCAACACAGCATGTTATAGAGTTTGTGCCTGATCCTTCTTCTGACATGTTTATCACCAGCCCTTTGTGTTAGAATGATAGTCTGGACATGTTAAGCTGTGTAAGACACATTATTAGACGTGTTTTATCCAATTATGTCATTAATCAGCATAGTTGGGCATGTTTCGCCAGAGAGTCTAACACTGTAAACACTTGTACATTCAATCACTTGTAAGGAATGGAACTGGCTGTGCTATATGAACCGATTAGACTAGATTCCTTATATACACATAATGCAGTATATATTATGTGCAGTATGGTTTGAGAGAAGGCCTAGTTCTTGGTCTTACCCAAGTCCTATCTGTTGAGGCCAAACTGAAGATTGTTGCTTGAAATTCCGTTTATGATTGATTACTAGATAATGCATTGTTCATCTTTCATCCCCACTAGTATCCACCTGAGCAACACAAGGTAGAAGGACTGGACAATCAGAAGCTGGCATGGACTGTGGGATCGGGTGTATTATATGTATTATAAGTGGGTGTATGTATGTTATGTGTCACAAGTGGGTTGTTGTAGGGCTAGTTTTTTGTTTTGTATCTACACTTATGTTTTGTATTGCCAGTGTTTCAAGTTTTTGCAGCAGCGGCGCTGAGGTGAGTGTGAGGTGTACTATGCTGATGATGGTGTTGATCTGTGTGTGCACGTGTAATAGAGTGATCTGATTCTGATCACTGGTTCCAGTAGGGCTCTGGTGCATTCCAACATAAATGGTACAGCAGTATTACATAACAAGAAATAGCATGGGAGAGCGTGCGTCATGTTTTAAATTCTTCCATAGCAGAACAATATTTAGCGGTCTGTATTTTTCCACAATACTTCTTCAATAACAATAATGACAATGTAACAATTGAGGGGGTTGCAGATAACCTGACGCACCAGATGGTTTGTTACACAGAACCATCTGCGACGTCGTCATTGGAAACGGTTTGGAAAAGGGCAGACACTTTAAAAAACTAGTTGGAAGGTGTTTGGATGAACCATCTGTCTATCACCGTCCATATATATATATATATAATAAAAGAGAATTATATATATAATATATATTTATTATATATAATAAATGTATATATAATATAATTATCTTTTATTAAAAAAAGTAAAAAGTAATAATATATATATCCCCCAAATAATTTTGCATGGCTGATTGCAGCGGCGGCGCTGTGCCACTGCTGGGTGCATGGAGAGGGAACACTGTGCATTTGTACAAAATATATATAATAATCCCCCTTGAGGAAATAAAGTTCTGTTATGTTATATTCTATTTTAAAGTTGTGATGCTGTCTGTCTGATTATGCCAGGCTGTAAAACAAATGTACTAATATATCTAAAGTTACCTGGGACAGCCTTGCCTCCTTCCAACGGTAGCCGGGTGTCTGTGTTGGTTGCGACGAATAGGCAACTGGGGTCGTTGAGGTACTGCATGGCCCTGTTAACCTTCATGTAACTGAAGTGCTCGTCAAAGCCCACCACTACCGCCTTGACCTCCGGGTCCAGGGGTACATTGGCCCAATCGCTCTGCATGCCAGATATATGATCGGGTCCAACACCAGTTTGCTGTATGCCCACATCTTCCAACTCTTGCTTCAACGCATTGCTTCCAATAAGATACACTTTGCCCTTAAAATTAGCGACTGTCTTGAGGTACATCGCCGAGCAGTACGCGGTGCCGAAAACTTCCTCCTCTTTCACGTTAAATCCCATGCGTTCCATTTTCTGCGCGTACAGCTTTCTGGTCTTGCTGCTGTTGTTGGTGACAAAAAACACATTCTTGCCGTGTTTCTTGAGCAGGTTGATCACCTCCGACGCACCGGGCACAGCGGTGTCCCCTCGCCAGATAACCCCGTCGCAGTCAAACAGGACGCTATCTACGCTGTCCAGGACCTGCTTGATCAAGGCACCGTTCAGCCGTGTGCATTTTGAACCAGCCATCGGATGAGATGATCGTGCTAGGTGCTACTGTACTGTCTTATTAAAATCAATCTGTCTGACGCGGTCAGGTCATATGTCGTTCCGTAAGCCAGTTGCAACAGTCAACTCGACTTATTACAAATGACTGACGCAAGTAGAGGAAGGAATGGAATTACTTGCGGTATTTGGTCTGTTGTAATTGAACGTCCATGGGTAAACCCTGACCTTCCAGTGTTGCATCAATTTAAATTGTGCCGTTTTACTTCCGTGCCGGCTTAAAGGGGAAGAGCACACGGGAGACTGGGAGACTCGAGCAAGCCGGTTTTGGGCACCAGTTTGGAAAAGCTGTCAAACACATCAGAGTAAAAGGGAGGAGTTGTGATTTGGGCTCGATCAGTGACTCGACCGAAGCACAATTGAGGCATTTCAGTAAAAGGGATTATCGAACCTTTGTCAATAACTGTTGGTTACACATGAAACAGTAGTAGCCCAAGTCATGGCTGCACGAATGTAAGTCCATTATTAAAAGTCCACTCTTCTTCAATCGCTAGAGCTGAGAAAACGTGCGCAGTGCTGCCATCTGGGCCATTTGGGAAGAAAACGGAAAAGCAAACGGCTTGTACATCAGAATGCGAGATTAACTCCTACATATTGAGACGGCTGAAGAGAGTTGTAGTGCTGTAACAATCCTAAATGAATGTAAATATACCGTAACTAAAGACAACTTTGTTTTGCCACATCTCGCATGAGAACACAACAATGTCTCCCCATAATGACAAATCATTTGACGTTGTATTACTCAGCAATGACCAAAAGAACATTACTCACATCTTCCAAAATAGGAAGCGATGTCACGTAGCGATTGCAGAAGCCGTGTAGGTGAATGTATACGTGTGCTTTTATGATAGTTTTTAGAAAATATCAGATTCTCAGAAAACAAATCACTAGATTGTACATTTTGACTCTTAATTCAACACTTATAGATTTGAATTAGAATTGCTTCTCAGATTAAATCACCCAATACCTTAATCTACAAGTAACAATTGTTATACACAGAGAAAAAACACAAAATAGATGACCCACTCAAGGGTTCGATCAGGGTCTTTTCAACTTCAGTAGTACTAATAGTTTAATGGCGTGTGTCTCCTACAGGAAATGTGCTTTAGTTTATTTCTGGTCTACTGACATCCCAAATAAATAAATCGCACCTTATTGTTTATAACACCACCTTTGTTAAAATATCCTTATCCCTTAGGTGTCAAATTAGAAAAACTATAAAACACAACTTGAACACACTGCAAAGCAGTGACCAAAATACCATAGCGTCAATTGTCTTTCTTATGCACAGGACAAAGAGGGAAGAAAATCTCTCCTAAATTCCTCCACAGGCCTCGGCTGTAGAAGTGTCTTCTAGAATGGTTGGGGGCGGGGTCACAGAGGCTGTCTGCTGATTTGGCGGAATTGCCGGGGTGGCAGTGTTGGCACACCAGGCCTCTGCTCTTGTACCACTCATTGGAGGTCTGGTTGACCAGGGCCAGGTAGGAGTGGAACAGGGCGTAGCCGGCCAGCAGGAGACACACAAACACCAGGAAGCCCAGCATGAAGACGATGCGGGGGAAGGTGAGGAATAGATGCTGATGGTGGGGAGGTAGGGGAAACCAAAAACGAATATTAAAATATATATATGATTTTACAGGATACTTTTCCATCTTAGGTACTTAGATGAGTTGTCTTCTGCCTAGTAACGTGCTTGCCTGAACCAATGATTTACTTTCCCTCAAATTCATACTGGCACAGAACAGAAATGACTTGTTAAAATAAAACTCAAATGTGGTACTCACAAAATCCTTTCATAGATTTTAAAATATCAACATTTTACAAATACAGAGTATTTGCTTAAACCAACTCTTAAAGTATACTACAAATTGCTAAATCAAATCGGCACAGATCACAAATTACTTTGTCAACAATGACAATATCATAGAGAGGGGCGGGGCTTAACATAACAAAAGACTCAACAATCCAACATGGCTGTACCTGGATGACAAACAGGGGCCCTGCCTGCTGCCGTTGGCCCTGCTCGTCTACGTAGGATGACCTCAGGAGCCCGGAGCGGAGCACGGCGTGGAGCAGCATGTCGGCCGTCAGCAGTGCCATACTCCCCGCCATGGCGCACAAGCTCATCAGGTAGAGGAGGAAGTAGCGCGTGTTGCGGGCCCCCAAGCAGTTATTCACCCAGATGCAATGGTGGTCAAAGCGCTGGACGCACCTGTCGCACACTCCTGATTGGAATAAAAGGTTCAGCTAAATAACTAAATCGTATTATTGTACTGAATAACTAAACATTTTGCTGTTGGATATGTTGAATATTCCCAACATTTCCCTTGCTTCGTTTTCTCTTTATTGCCAAAGACATTTTGTACTCAGCATGTATGGGTATTGGGGAATAAAACATCCGGATTGGACTATGACGATGATACGTACTGCAATGTTTGGAGCGAGCCGGTTTGACCAGTTGGCAGGTGGGACAAGGCACCCCCGGGTGGAACATCCTGTCGTCGTAAGGGTAGATGCGGAGCTGGCCGGACACATTGGCCTGGGTGACCGTGCCTGAGGAGAGCCAAGGTTGATAAGGCCATTGGGTTGACTAAACAAATCCACAAAGGCCTATTCAGTCCTCGCCAGATACACTATGCACCATCATCACTTTGTACACACAAAGTATGATGAACACAATAGACCCAAGACCACAGTTGACTTAAGGGAGATTACATTCTTATTGTGGGCGCCGGAGCTTTATTTAAACTAGGCAGTTTTCAAGATGAACTGCACACTCATGGCTCTGAAATTGATATAATTATCAGAATAAGGTGAGGTCAATAGTTGACTACGGTGGTCACGATAAAGGAGTCCACGTTGTATCTCTATACCAACACTGTGTCGACACATCCACATGCTTTATATTTTGTTTGCAGGAATCTCACTCATATACACTGCTCAAAAAAACTAAAGGGAACACTTAAACAACACAATGTAACTCCAAGTCAATCACACTTCTGTGAAATCAAACTGTCCACTTAGGAAGCAACACTGATTGACAATAAATTTCACATGCTGTTGTGCAAATGGAATAGACAACAGGTGGAAATTATAGGCAATTAGCAAGACACCCCCAATAAAGGAGTGGTTCTGCAGGTGGTGACCACAGACCACTTCTCAGTTCCTATGCTTCCTGGCTGATGTTTTGGTCACTTTTGAATGCTGGCGGTGCTTTCACTCTAGTGGTAGCATGAGACGGAGTCTACAACCCACACAAGTGGCTCAGGTAGTGCAGCTCATCCAGGATGGCACATCAATGTGAGCTGTGGCAAGAAGGTTTGCTGTGTCTGTCAGCGTAGTGTCCAGAGCATGGAGGCGCTACCAGGAGACAGGCCAGTACATAGGAGACGTGGAGGAGACCGTAGGAGGGCAACAACCCAGCAGCAGGACCGCTACCTCCGCCTTTGTGCAAGGAGGAGCAGGAGGAGCACTGCTAGAGCCCTGCAAAATGACCTCCAGCAGGCCACAAATGTGTATGTGTCTGCTCAAACGGTCAGAAACAGACTCCATGAGGGTGGTATAAGGGCCCGACGTCCACAGGTGGGGGTTGTGCTTACAGCCCAACACCGTGCAGGACGTTTGGCATTTGCCAGAGAACACCAAGATTGGCAAATTTGCCACTGGCGCCCTGTGCTCTTCACAGATGAAAGCAGGTTCACACTGAGCACATGTGACAGAGTCTGGAGACGCCGTGGAGAACGTTCTGCTGCCTGCAACATCCTCCAGCATGACCGGTTTGGCGGTGGGTCAGTCATGGTGTGGGGTGGCATTTCTTTGGGGGGCCGCACAGCCCTCCATGTGCTCGCCAGAGGTAGCCTGACTGCCATTAGGTACCGAGATGAGATCCTCAGACCCCTTGTGAGACCATATGCTGGTGCGGTTGGCCCTGGATTCCTCCTAATGCAAGACAATGCTAGACCTCATGTGGCTGGAGTGTGTCAGCAGTTCCTGCAAGAGGAAGGCATTGATGCTATGGACTGGCCCGCCCGTTCCCCAGACCTGAATCCAATTGAGCACATCTGGGACATCATGTCTCGCTCCATCCACCAACGCCACGTTACACCACAGACTGTCCAGGAGTTGGCGGATGCTTTAGTCCAGGTCTGGGAGGAGATCCCTCAGGAGACCATCCGCCACCTCATCAGGAGCATGCCCAGGCGTTGTAGGGAGGTCATACAGGCATGTGGAGGCCACACACACTACTGAGCCTCATTTTGACTTGTTTTAAGGACATTACATCAAAGTTGGATCAGCCTGTAGTGTGGTTTTCCACTTTAATTTTGAGTGTAACTCCAAATCCAGACCTCCATGGGTTGATAAATTTGATTTCCATTGATAATTTTTGTGTGATTTTTGTTGTCAGCACATTCAACTATGTAAAGAAAAAAGTTTTTAATAAGATTATTTCATTCATTCAGATCTAGGATGTGTTATTTTAGTGTTCCCTTTATTTTTTTGAGCAGTTTATATCTTGGTGGTCATTGCAATGCATTGCCCCCAATGAATGAAACAATGGTGTTACCTGGATCTGTGGTGACGCACAGGTAGAACAAGTAGGTCTTCACAGCCAGCAGGATGTAAGGCACTGACAGGCTGGTGAGAGTGGTGTCCATATCCCTGCAGAAGCCAAACACCTCATAGCTAAACTCTCCATAGGCCAATAGCTCCAACAGCAGATGGAGGTAGATGAAGATGCGGTTCCTTAAATTAGACATGCCAAACGAGGACATGAATGAAAGGAAAGAACATAACATGGACGTACACATCACAACATAGGTTTTGTCATCCTATTTTTGTTTAAAGATGCTTTAAAACTGAAAAACCTACCTTTGATGGAAGAGACTGTGCAAGCTTCTCTGCGACAACCTTTGAAGCCATTCTGGTATAAATGGTGCGGTTACCTGGACATTAAAGATAATAGTCTTGATAAGCCACCAGGATCCTACCTCAGAAACCAGTACCACACAGTGCCATTCAGTAGTAATACAATTTGTGGGTATTTAATCTTACCCTTGAAATACAGTTGAATATTAAACCAAAAGGCGTTTGTTGCTGGCCCGAGTATTTGCAAACCAGGGCGATACACGCCAGAATCACCACAACGTAGACAGCAAAGATGGTGAGGAAATCCATGGTTCACCTACACACAACAGGTGTGAATAACGGCGAACCGACCAGGGATGTTCATATGTATGAAATACACGTACGGTTTATTATTAGGTAAAGAGTTTGTCTACTTAAAACAGTATACTGAAGTTAACGTTAGCTTCGAGAAGTTTGACGTTCGCCACGCCACATAAACACACTGCAGCGTTTCAACTTTAGCGGCTGGGTTCGTTCGTGTAACAGAAAGGCATTATCCATATTAAGTGTCACACAACTTACTTTAAGTAAGCATCATTTAGATGAACAGTGGAGCTAGTAATCACCCGCTCCTGTGTCGGCTCATTCTTAGTAGACTACGCTTCCCTGGTCCCTTGGCCACAACACTTCCTTAGCATTCATGCGGCTAACATTTGGGGTACTTCCTACTACTCTATAGAGGGCTTTTATTTTATAGTAGTTTAAATTGCAACAAATGCACACTTGCAATTAGGAAAGTGTAAATGGCACAGTAAAATATAATATGAAAACGTAAATAATTTAATTATGCACCATTTACTTATTATTTCATTTTAAGTTATTATAATGTAGGAAATACAAAGTATTTCAAAGAATGAAATATATATATATATATTTCGTTTTTTACCGGTTCGGTGTTGTGTTGCTCACAACAAAAAACAAAAAAACAAAAACAAACATGCCATGCCACCTGTTGGATGCCGTTGCTGTTTTTGCGCAACTTTAGGCCTACTGTTACAGCGGCGCGGAGGTAGAGAGGTTCGGTGGTTGTGGAGCGGCAGCCTGCACGTCTATGAATGCAGTTTATTAAGGTAAGAGTAAGAGACAAGACAACGTTTAATTAGTATTGAAAGAAAATGCATGGCATGGTTTTGGGGAAAAATGCATTTAGCATAGACAGGACTATTCGTGATTAATAAACATTTGTTTAATGTTTCAATCATTTTATTGATTAGGTTTTTTCGCCTATAGGCCACGTGTTACAGTGGTAAGAAAAGCAAAATCCACATTTGATTTAGTTGTTTTGAATTGATGAATATTCATCATCTTTCTGCTAATTGAAGTATTTCCCAGTGTGTTAAATTGCGTCTGAAATGTCCTCGTAAATTACTTGGCCGAGTAACCATTTTCGCTGAAAGGTGTAAGAGGAGAGTTAACTGAAGTGAACAGAGGCTGTTTGGAAATACAACCACTTGCGCTTAATTATTCAGTGCGAGTGCTGGACTAGGCATTCCTTATTGTGCTGCTGTGTCTATGATTACACAGAATGGACTCAACTCTAAAATAGCCCTCCTTTTCTCTCTTTACCGTCATTTAATTCAACTGTGGCTTTATATGGCGGAGATACCTCACAGTTGGTAGGTAATGGTTGTTACAAGGGTATGTTAGACCATTTATATTCTCCTTATAGTTTACTTTCTCCACATTAAATGCTCTAATCTCCAGAAAGACAGTACCTTACCAACAACTATAGACCACCAAGTCTCTTGTCTGCATAGGACTATAGGCTTGATCGGAGTGCGCCAATGCTGTTATAGATTCTAAATGTAGAGGCTGCGGAATCCTATAGGCCTACAGCTCCTTTTGGGATCAGATCTTTGGATAGGGGGAAACTCAGACCAATTTTCAATGCCAGTATCAATGTTATTGCATCCCTCGGCCATTGTCATTGCACTTACCATGAGCATGTTTTATATCGCTTATGACCAATTAAGACCGGGTTGACATACTGTCTAGAGATATATATCTCCCAGGATACAGTAACCCATTTTATTCTCAAAAGAAAAATGCAATTCCATTTAATTCAAGTATGAAGTCCAAGGGTATTACTGTCTTCCAGCAGTCTTATATTGTCTGTATCCCATTTCTACTGCATTCTTACTGCACACACTCTCTCACCCACCACACAATGATGAGTGGGTGTCCCAATCAAAACACTCTTTACTTCCTGAAAACAGTGCTGGTAGAGACTGCTTAAGAAAAGCCCAATCTATGGAGTGGATCAGCTGTGTGGATCAGGTAGAGGGGGAGTGTGGTTATAGCCACACAGACCTCATGCTCCTAAGGGGGTGGGTTAGGGGGTAGGCTTTTTACCACACAGATGGGTGGAGGAGGAGACCTGAAGACTCGGTTCTCAGATTCCCCCCCTTTAATCCTAGTAGTAATCCTACTACTGGATAAAGAATTCAATTGCCCAGACTTCTTCACACACACATGCATGCACACCATTATGGACAGGCATGCATTCCAATTAGGGCTCATGAAGACTGGTGGCGTTGGAAGGGATTCTGGGCCATCAGCAGCCTCGGCCCCTTGGAGAGCCTTCTAGCCAAGAGGGGCGGAGGATGGAAGAAGCAACACGGGTGTATTAATAGAAAAAACGAGGTCTCACTACACCTTCTTTTGGAGTGAGAGCGAGAGAGAGAGGGAGGGAGAGAGAGAGTGGGAGAGAGAATGATTATGAAAAAGAATTCAGCGCACGTCCCAGTTTTTCACAGTGGTGGTGTGTGTTTTTTTCTTTTTTTACACGTGCATGAAACCCGGAGCCGGTCTCAGGGATGAGAAGTGCTTAGCGGTTGTGACTGGACACACTCATGTTCGCAGTCATGACTGTTCACCCGGCGTTTTGTGCACAGTCACCCTATGCAGAGGAGGATACGGTGACCATGCGTCCTCTGCAGCCGTCTCTGCTGAATGCACGCGGTGGGGCCGAGCTGTGATCCTCACGCCCTCCGGTTTGACCGAAGGGCCTTTTTTTTGTGTCCAAGGGTCCGGAAAGAGGGTGTCCTCCCTTCTTTGACTCTTTTTTTCTACTCTGGTCGTTGGGGGAATAAAGCGAGAGTGTGGATGGTATCGCTGAAATTTACTATTGATTGGTGCTATCGTTTTTAACAAATCAAGATGAAGAAGTTCTTGCAGAACCAAAAGGGAAGATACTCCTTCCGCCAGGGCAAGCGGGGGTCGCAGTATCCTCCGAAAGATTTTTGTAAGTCTCCCAATCCGCTTTTTGTCCAGTGGGTGAAATCCCAGTATGGAATCTCTTCACAATCACTGCAGAACTGTAGCTCGAATAGAAAATGATGTCTGGCTTTTCGTAATCATGCATTTGACAGGGACATGATTTGTAATACCGGTATGATATTTAAAACCTGGCCCACTACGGGATAGTTTAGAAAATCTCACCTCACAGAATGTGTCCATTTTAGATGTGTAGTCACAGCAATACTTGGAGGAATCTGCATCCGCCAGACTTTGTCTCTGCTCTGGTGTTAATGTGATTGCCTGCTGTGGAGGGCGGTAAACCAGGTCAGGGCTCTCTGAGGCTGTCATAGTTCAGCCCAGAGAGGGTCACCTACAGCGCAGTCGACAGCACCACCTCGGAGAGTGAACACGCACGACGAGCGTTTTAACCTCCTAATATGATATAATAGAATTAGCTGGGAGACGTTAGATTTGACATCAATGTCAGCAAAGGGTATGTCTTTTGCTTTTATGTTCATGGTTATGTCTGTAGGAGTTCACTATGTGTGTGTGGTTTGTGTTGGTATGTATAATATGTACCAGGATAGCTTTGGCTTGGCGTAAAGAAAAACAGCAACTCAGACGTTATATCGACGTGCGATACATACGACAAAGGACGTTGTGATGAAGGACGACCAAAGTTGATGGGCGACGACGCATCCATTTAGGTCCCCTTTTCTTCTCGTTGATACGATGCTAACATCCTAAATCTCCCACTCCCTCACAGTCCTCAACATGCCGTCGTCCAATCAGGGCTGGCCGGAGGATTTCGGCTTCAAGATGGGTGGGACCGGCCCCACCTACATCCTGTCTGTGGAGGAAGGGAGCAGCGCCCACCTGGCCGGGCTGCAGCCAGGGGACCAGGTGCTGGAGATCGAGGGCCAGAATGTGTCCACGCTTGGGGCCCAGGCCGTCAGCGCCATCGCCCAGACCCAGAAGAACATCCCGCCCAGCATCGGAGTGGTGTCGCGCATCCAGCAGGTCTCACCCCGGGAAGAAAACTTGACTGTCTCCTTGATTGAAGACAATAGTTTCCTTTCTCGATAACATCTTCTTGCAATCACTGTGTTTCAGTACTTGGTCGTAGTGCAGAAAAACAGGAAACCTTTATTTAATATTTTTTTCAAATGTACTATTTAAACAACTTAGCGTATTTTTTTTTTCCAATGCAGGTAGGGGTTAGTCATCTTGCCCAACGATGTGCTACACCCTAACCACCAAGACACCATCATGCCCCCATTCCTTTGCAGTTGCTATTGTCGGAATAAGACAATATATCCCATCCAGTGTATTTCATCTCCTTCGCGATTCTTCCCAGATGGACATCATCCCAGGCCCGGACGGTCGCTTCGGCTTCACCATCGTTGGAGACTGCCCCCTGCTGGTTGATGACTGCTCCCCCTGCTCCCCGGCTGGGCGCAGCGGCCTTCGGGCGGGTGACTACGTCATGGAGGTCAACGGCATCCCGGTCCGGCAGCACGAGATGGCGGCCACTCTGATCAAGTCCTCCCAGGGACGGACCCTGCGGCTGGGGGTGCTGTGTCTGGGACCCAGGCAGAAGCGCAACAGCAGCATCGAGGACAGCACGCTGGGCGGTGTGGAGGGCCCCAAGATGGACCGCAAACACAAGGCCCTGGAGTTCAACCACAGGGTGAGATGCCTTTGCCTTTATGATATTGAGATTAGTTCTGAGGTGTGTGTGTGTGTGTGTGTGTGTGTGTGTGTGTGTGTGTGTGTGTGTGTGTGTGTGTGTGTGTGTGTGTGTGTGTGTGTGTGTGTGTGTGTGTGTGTGTGTGCAGGCATGTGTGCGCACGTGTGTGTATGTGTGGAAGGTGAGCACTGATGCCAGGTGGTTCAGCAGATTGTAAATTAGCTAAATACTTATCTTTCATAATGTATTTTAGTGTTAGAATAATTCATCAACCCAATCAAAGCCCACAAGAATCTTAGCAAGAATGTTTGCATGATGAGGACACCTCTGTCCTTCCGAAGTGGGATCAACACGGCCTGTTCTCCATCAGATCGAGCAGATCTTAGGGGAGGAGCCGGAGGTGAAGGAGAGACTGTTTGCCGTGTTGAAGCAGTACGCGGCGGAGAAGAAAGTGGATTGGCTGGCGTCCGTGCTGCCTGACGTCCTGACCACGGATGAACAGAGACAGCTCATCTCCAATATCAGGTACAGCAGCACTTCCGCTGCTCTCCTGCTCCGGTTATTTCGGTATGCTCCACCAAAGTGGGTCGATACAGACAGAATGCTGCCTGTGACTGAAAGAGGAGGAGATGGATCGCTCCGGCTGCAAAGTGAGACATAATATAAAGATGAGATCTTTATCTCACAAAGATTCACACCGGCCGCTGGGACTTTTGGGGAAAAGAAGTCCTTAGGTCAAGGTTGAAGAATACTGTATCCCCAGTATTTGTTAATGACTTGTAAAAGTCACCAAAATGAAAGTAACAGTTGATACAATGATGTAATTAAACGGCTATGGACCGTGCTGTAACTGTGTAACTGAGTCCTCTTCACAATCTTTAATCCACACTATGCGGTCCCTATTAAATCTAATGTTAATCTCCTGGGATAGAAATCCTAATGACCCTGTTAGCAGGCTTTTGCATTTGCTCGTCCTGTTTAGGGGAGGGATTAGAGTGGAGGGGGTGGGGGTCTTGCTTAGTTCCCCACCCTCGATCACTAGGCAACTGACTTTGGGCTCCATCTGCCAGCCTGGGTGACCCCCCCCCCTCCCACCCCCCCTCCCACCCCCACACCATCACCACCCCCACCGCCACCACTCCCACCTTCCATCTGAGCCAGTGTAGTGCAAATACTCTTGGACACAGTCCCAAGCGTGGCATGTTTGTGCTTGGCACCATCTACAGTATCACAACTTCGATGTGTCTGAAGGTAATCCCACTGATTCAATTAAAATGGGTGATTTGATGGTGTTTGGAAAGTCAAGCATATGCTGAAACTGACACGTTCACACCAATGCTGAAAAATAGTGTTTCTTTACTGCTTAATTTTCATGTTTTATTTTCTACTTGTCATTGTGCTTGGTTAAAACAAATTGGTGATATTTATAGATTACGTATCTGTCTTTGTGGATTGCTGCTGGGGAAATTAAATGCTGGGGAAATGTTAACGAACGTATACGATAATTGATACCACAGGGGGTAGGGGGCGGGACGTGTCCTCGGATGACATACCAGAGAACAGTGTGATTGGTCAGCCCACTGGGAATTCTACAAATGGTTTCAAAATGCAGTCGGTGGCAGTCAGTGGCTCCAATTAACTGGATGCATTATCTGCCTTGTGTCTTACTATTAGACACATTGCAAATGTATTGTTCACAACTGATATTCCTGGTTATTGAGGCATTACGTTAATTTCTACTGGACTTAATGCTATTTATTATTTAGTTATTTCGTTTTATCCAAAGCGCTTTATAGTGGATTAATATACATGTTTATTAATAAGCAGGTAGGGTTTAGGGCATCTTGCTCAAGGATGCCAGGTAGACTGTAGAGACATTGGGGATCAAACCCAGTACCTTTCGGTTGGGAGTCAAGAACCTGGACCACAACTACACTCTCCTGCCCCCACTACACTAAGATATCGTTAATAGTACTTTCCAGAGACAGATATTATTAGTAAATTTGATGATACTCTATATTGACTAGTGGCTGTTTGTTTAAGCAGAATTATTTGACTGAGTCAGGTTGTGATTGTCAGCAAGTGGCTCATGAATCATTCAGACTATGTCCAGAGAAGTCCCCCGGTAGTGCTGGCATTATCAAACATGATTCAGTTTGCACGAAATCAATCTAAACCAATATCAACCTAATAAATGCTGATTCCCTCAATCGCTCACCTTGCACCTCTCCCTCTCTCTGTCGCTCTCTTTCCCCTTCTCGCTCTCAAGCGTCTCAACCATTGATCTCAAGATTCAATGGTCTTTATTGGCATGGAAAACCAACATTTACATTGTCAAAGCACTATAAGTCAAAAAGTCTCTCGCTCTCTCTTTCTCTGTCTCACTCACTCACTCTCTCTTTCTCTCTTTCTGTACACCTCTCTTACTCCATCTCACTCTATTATTCAATTTTTTCTCTGTCACATAATCATCTGATCTCT
This sequence comes from Lota lota, assembly GCA_026745465.1. NCBI lineage: Eukaryota > Metazoa > Chordata > Actinopteri > Gadiformes > Lotidae > Lota > Lota lota. The sequence continues at coordinate 2,885,297 of JACYXH010000292.1, read as the reverse complement.
TGTATTCTCTTTCTCTCTGTCCCTGACTCCCTCCATGTCTCTCACTCTATATGAATCTATCTCTCTTTCTCTCCCCCTCTCCTTCTTTTTATCTCTATCTTCTTTGTCTCTCTTATCCCCCCACCCACCTCTCTCCCTCTCTCTCGCTCATGTCCCCACCTACCTCTCTCTCTCACTCTCTATCCCATGTCCCCCCTACCCCTCTCGACGTCTCTATCCCCTATGCCCTCCTACCTCTCTCACTCTCTGTGGTAGTGTAAGAAGGGCTGGCATACGAGCATCTCTGCTCTGTGTTTGGTGGCTCTCTCTGGGTTTTCCCATGACAGCAGAAGACAATACCCTTAGTTTCCCTATCAGTTGGGAAGATGTGTGTTAAAAGAAGGCATGCAGAATGCTAAATACCTGTAATGCTAAATAGTGTAACAGACGCTATGCTAAGCTACACTACCTGCTTCTAATGTGTATGTGGGGAATGCCTGCGAGTTGAAAAAAGCATGAGTTGCTTTGGGTGAGTACTTTATCGTGTTATTTATTTGGGTTAAGCAATAAACGGTGTTTTGAAATGTATCATAGATTATGCCGAATACAAATTTATTTGTTTGCTCAGTGTTTTTCTCTGAAAAAGGATACTGTATAATGAAAGTAAGGATTGGTTTATAGTATGGCTTAATGCAGTGGTTTTAATATAAATGAATGCAGTGGTTTATAGTAAAGTTTAATGCAATGGTTTTAATATGAATCAATGTAGTGGTTTATAGTAAAGTTTAATGCAGTGGTTTTAATATGAATGAATGCAGTGGTTTATACTTTATAGTATGGTTTAATTGAATGGTTTTGGAATGAATTCAGTGGTTTATAGTATGGTTTAATGCAGTGATTTGAATATAAATGAATGCAGTGGTTTATAGTATAGTTGAATGCAGTGGTTTTAATATCATTTCCTATTTAAATCACGTGTGTGTGTGTGTGTGTGTGTGTGTGTGTGTGTGTGTGTGTGTGTGTGTGTGTGTGTGTGTGTGTGTGTGTGTGTGTGTGTGTGTGTGTGTGTGTGTGTGTGTGTGTGTGTGTCAGTGCCGTAAATACATGATGCAACACATTCAGGGTTGACGGTTATATTTCCACAGAGCATTTGCATCACAGGTTTAAGAATTCAGTTGTTTTACACTTCAATACTCTGTGAAACAGCTGATGGTGGATGGGGTTGTATTTGTGTTTTATTTTTATTTGTGTGTATGTGTTTTCTGTGTGTGTTCTGTGTATGATTCTGTGTATGTATTTGTGTGTGTGCGCATGTGTGTCGATTACAATAAAAATGCCTGTTCTGATCTCGATCAGCAGGGGAAGTCTTTTTTTTATTCTCTCCCAGATTCCTGCCCGATGCTGCAGTATTCAATTATGCCAACCAATTCTCTTGAATCAACTGCATTCATTCAGATGTAGGGCACAGTTGCTAAGCTAAACCAGGTTAGGATGATTATAGCAGTACTGTAGCTTCTAGCTGGCTTGAACCATATTCTATTGGTTATATCGACATAATCCCATGATTATAAACGAAATTTGAGAACGTCTGTGATACAGGTATCAACCATGAACCGTATCAAGTTGTCTCAACATACATTGTTTAGAGAATCCACGTGGGTTTTTCTGCTATCTCAGCAGGGACACATAAATATGCTGCTGTTATGGATTGAATGTGGTAATTGAATTTAATGATGCAAGAAAACTAATGATTTTGTTATTTGTTAGCAATTTAAAAACGGTTTGTTATGTTGCAAGAAGTACTCTGTTTATTGCTGTTGTCAGTGTAGATGCTGGTACCAGTTCTCTGGTTATTGTTGTTAGTGCAGATGTTGGTACCAGTCCTCTGGTTATTGTTGTTGTTAGTGCAGATGCTGGTACCAGTTCTTTGGTTATTGTTGTTGTTAGTGCAGATGCTGGTACCAGTCCTCTGGTTATTGTTGTTAGTGCAGATGCTGGTACCAGTACTCTGGTTATTGTTGTTGTTAGTGTAGATGCAGGTACCAGTTCTCTGGTTATTGTTGTTGTTAGTGCAGATGCTGGTACCAGTTCTCTGGTTATTGTTATTGTTAGTGCAGATGCAGGTACCAGTTACCTGGTATCATCTGCAGTAGTCTTTATTTCTTCTCTTCATTGTTCTTGCAGATCTCTGGTGTGTCAGACATGCTATAAATTGGAAGTTTAATGCTGACAAGTCAGTTATTCATGTCATTGACAAACAAGAACAGGAATCAACTATCATCTCCTATCTCTTCCCTTTTCTCCCTCTCCCTCTATCTCTCTCATTAACTCTCTCTATCTCACTCTCTCTTTCTGTGTGTGTGTCTCTCTCTCTCTCTCTCTCTCTCTCTCTCTCTCTCTCTCTCTCTCTCTCTCTCTCTCTCTCTCTCTCTCTCTCTCTCTCTCTCTCTCTCTCTCTCTCTCTCTCTCTCTCTCTCGGGAAATTAAACATTTGTCGGCTCCAGATTATCAAATGAATAATTTAGTTTTGCTTGGCTGTTTGTCAGACAAAGCATGCACACTCACGACAAGGATCGCTTTGTTCTTTGGTTACTTGTGGTAGGCATTCGCCACTGTTTATGACAGATATGATTAGTCAAATAGATGAATCAGGAACATAATTGATTCATTAAAACAGTGAAAATAATGTTTACATACAGCCCTCTTCTCTACATGACCTGTCCATAATAAATAATCAAATTACCTTTCTTCATAACGTTTTTTACAAAACACTATATATATATATATATATATATATATATATATATATATATATAGCACAAAGATATCCCATATCTAGATACATCACAGCTATATACAAGGACTACGACATACCATATCTGCGTATACACAAATATGTACATCTACCAACCTGTACCACGATATAAAGATATATAGACTGTGATATAGATTTATCTACTAACCTGTGGTTTGTAAGCCCACAGTTCAATGCCTGCTTCATTGGTTCTCTATTTCTGGCTTCGGATCATCAGGTGGCCGTGGAGACCAGTCATTTAGTTTTTACCTGTCAGAGTCTGACCCCATTGTGCCTACAGAGAATGATAAGTGAGCATGCATCTGACTTTGTTTCAATGACGTTCAGCACATGCAGACACTGTTCCCTTGAAGATTTCAGTTGGACGTTGACCAAGAAGCTTGGGGGGGGGGGGGGGGTAGTAGAGTGTTAACCAATAATGTGAACCAAGCAGAAGAAATACAGATTGATGAGTGTTCTTTTTTATGTTATGTCATTAACCATATGTGTTCCGTATGCCAAGATAAGATATTAGATAAATATAAAGATTGTAAATGAGAAAGGGCTGGCCCAGTTTGCTGTGTTTCATCTGTTTTACCTTGATCTGTCGAGCATCTCGAAGTGGAATTTTCAAGTAAATCTAAGTGAATTACAATAATGTTTGATTTTAACTGTTAACAACAGATAACACTTAAAGTGTTAACTCTTACACTGTACTCCTTTTTAAAAGGAGTACAGGAAGTTCACCTAATTACTTTGAACATTACTTTTACTTCACTGATCATGGGCCTCAAACTTCTCTATTCCAGCCTGAAAGCTGAATTACTCATGAACCCAACTCATGACATCACCACCAGTACGTTGATTGCATCCTGTCCAATCTGTTAATGATGTGGCTGATTTCCCCTTAAGATAGAAGGGGGCTGGGGGTGAACATTTGCATTTACATTGAGTAATCATCGACGCATACAATCAATATCGCAGCAACTACAGAAAAAAGCAATACAAGCTAGTTTATTAAAAAATTTAACACCTGCACATAATGCAGAGTAGCTACAGGAGGTACAAGGTTGGTATTGTTTTTGGAAGAATATGGGAACACATCAGCTTGCCTAATCGTATGTATGTGCACTCTCATTGAGAGTAGAGATTCCACTAAACTGTCTTCAGTAGTCTGTGTTGAGAAACACGTGAAGCTACGTGTAAATAATATAGAATAATGTTAGGGTTTAGAATCAGTGTGCAGGTGGATGTTCAACTCTATTGTATTCATATAGTTGCTTTACAGCGTTTATACAAGATAAAATAAATAAATATTTGCCATTTAGTGATGCTTTTATGCAAGGCGCCTTACAATACCGCGACTGCATATATTCTGGCTCTTGAGAATCAAACCCCTAATGTACCCCTAAGTACATTACAAATATATAATGTACATTACATTTTCTACTGTCTAGGAGTGGCAGAGCAGCCTAGAAAGCCTGAGATCCATTCGCATGTGGACATTAAAACTGAAACCAGGTCTCCTGTATATAGATTTCTGCCTGTCATTCTTCCCTTTTGAGAATCTCTCTCTCTCGCTATCCCTCTCTCGCTCTCGCCCTACCTCTCTCGCTCTCGCCCTCCTCTCTGTTGCCCACTCATCCACTCATCCACTCACCCACCCACCCACCCACCCACGGATATATATAGATTGTCATTCTTTGTAAAAAGAGGCCAAATCAGAGAACTCAATTAGTTTAGAAGAGAAAACTTTTATGTCATGAGGAAATGGTTTCAACAGATGGCTTCTGGTATGTACAGAATACAAGACTTGCATTGACGTGTGCTCACATGCAGATGGATGGATGGAAGGATGGAAGGTAGAGTGGTAACCTAGGTATGTAGGTATGGATAGATAGATAAGTACAGATAGACAGACAGACAGGCAGATGGACAGGGAGGCAGATTTGATTACCTTCATATGAACTTACAGCGCACACACACGCGCACACGCACACATATACACACACAAACACAGCACAGAGTGCTTCTGTGTGGGCTGACACCATCTTTGCACATGCGGTCGTTTTGATATGACTGCTTAATGGAGCCATTAAGCAGCCATTATTCCATACGTCGGTACACCCTGACTCCCCTGGCTCCACATGAAAAGGCGTTCCAGGGGGAGACCAGGGAGAGCTCAAGCTGGAGATGGTTTTTGCATAACAGCGCCAAAAATTCACTCTCTGTGCTTTGACAAAGGTCACGTCTGTCCACTTTGCATGAGATCAGCACGGCGCTCAGGAAATTGTTGGAAAAAGAACATGTGTCTGCTGTTCAATTGTTTAAAAAATACTATTATATGTTTCCCAAAGGAAAGGAATAATCAAATACACAGAGGAGTATCTGCTGCACTATGTGATAGTGATAGTCAATGCATGTTAAACCATGGGTGTATCTATGGAAAAAACTATCTGTAAGATCAGACCTCACGCTGATCACCTGTACATCATCACACTATAGAACAGAGGTTCGATTCCCTGCCCAAACCCGGACCGGATTGGGTCCGCATTTCCCCTCCATTCCTCGGCCTGATTGTTAATTCCTTGTGTAAATTATGTTTTTATCACAAGTCAATCAAAGGTAACGATTTGAAATGCAAGATCCCGCACGTCATTTTGAACAGATTTTTGTCATTCAAACAACTCGGAATTAGTTAAATTATAAACAATGAAGAGTAGCCTGAGAGTAGACTTCATTGTTACCATACCAATGATCTATCTATTCACATATGGCATGTTTTTTCTTTCTGTCTTCATCTTTCAACATCTTTCAATATCTCTCTCTCTCTGTCTCTCTCGGTCTTTCCTCTCTCTCTCTTTCTCTCTGTCTCTGTCTCTCTCTGTCTCTAAAACACCTCCACTCTGTTTGCTTTATTTAGCCACCTAGGCTCTTTTCTCTCATCTGTGGCACAACAGGGTTGTCTTGGTGATCTGCAATATTTCAGCATTTTCTCATTTTCCTCCCGTTGTCTCTTGTTCTTCGTCAGTGCTAATTAACAGTTTTATTTTGTTTTTTATTGACTTTAGTGACCAGAATTTATTTTCTGGTAGTGTTTATTTGTATTTATTTTTGTTACCCAGAGAATTAAGCAATCATTCGCACGCCCATGTCTGTTTCAAGGTGATCTAAGTGAATCAGCTTGAGTGAATCAGGGGTGGGGAAGTAGTGAGGGTAGTGGTGGTGACAACCAAACAGCCAGTTGGAGCAGACTGGTTGTGGGTGGGGAACAGAAAACAAAACATTGTTTGTCGCCTCCACGCATTATGGTGCTGTTCTGAAGTGGTAAAAAATACTACCCCCCCCCCCCCCCCCCCCCCATTTACCCGGATGACGTAATCAATGAATCAATCATTGGCAAACCTTTTTGATTAACTGTCCTTTCTTCTGGGTATTCACCTTTGTGACTATTGTGTGTGTGTGGCTGTAGTGGGTTACCGTGTGTGTGTGGCTGTAGTGGGTTACCATGTGTGTGTAGCTGTAGTGGGTTACCATGTGTGTGTAGCTGTAGTGGGTTACAGTATGTGTGTGGTTGTAGTGGGTTACCATGTGTGTGGCTGTAGTGGGTTACCGTGTGTGTGTGTGGCTGTAGTGGGTTACTGTGTGTGTGTAGCTGTAGTGGGTTACAGTGTGTGTGTGTAGCTGTAGTGGGTTACTGTGTGTGTGTAGCTGTAGTGGGTTACTGTGTGTGTGTAGCTGTAGTGGGTTACAGTGTGTGTAGCTGTAGTGGGTTACAGTGTGTGTAGCTGTATTGGGTTACCATGTGTGTGTAGCTGTAGTGGGTTACCGTTTGTGTGTAGCCGTAGTGGGTTACAGTGTGTGTAGCTGTAGTGGGTTACAGTGTGTGTAGCTGTATTGGGTTACCATGTGTGTGTAGCTGTAGTGGGTTACCGTGTGTGTGTAGCCATAGTGGGTTACAGTGTGTGTGTAGCTGTAGTGGGTTACAGTGTGTGTGTGTGTGTGTGTGTAGCTGTAGTGGGTTACAGTGTGTGTGTGTAGCTGTAGTGGTTTACAGTGTGTGTAGCTGTAGTGGGTTACAGTGTGTGTGTGTAGCTGTAGTGGGTTACAGTGTGTGTAGCTGTAGTGGGTTACAGTGTGTGTAGCTGTAGTGGGTTACTGTGTGTGTGTAGCTGTAGTGGGTTACCGTGTGTGTGTAGCCGTAGTGGGTTACAGTGTGTGTGTGTGTGTGTATGTGGCTGTAGTGGGTTACCGTGTGTGTGTGTGTGTGGCTGTAGTAGGTTACCCTGTGTGTGTCTTTCTGTTCTGCTGAATAACTGTTCGTCAACTGTTATCTATCAGTAGTGTTGAGTGTTTTGGGTTTCAGCTCGGCTGCCACATCTGAACTTAATTCCATTAGTCACCGCAGGGGAAACAAACAAACTGATACGACTGCGACTATAATCACACTTGTAAGTGTTTCACAACCAAGATTTAATAAACGGATTGCTCTAAAAATAAAGATGTATGGATAGGTACCGTGTTTGGTGCTGTGCTGGGAAAAGTACGTTTCTCTTGGAAAGGTACGTTTCTCTTATTAGTTTCTATTGATGCAAAATGACACTTTGCGCTCTTTGTTCAAAACAACAATCCTGTAATTCCCTCACTTCAATGATTTCATTCAGTTCTCCAACCTATAGGCCTACTGCTGAAAATAGAATTCATTAAAAGTACATTTCTGATCATCTTCCTGTTGGCGTAATGTAGAGGTACTGCATCATTTGACAAATGTCAACAGTTTGATGACAGCCCTGGTGTAGGCCAACGCTAGTGTGCGCGAATGATGGGGAATGTCAGCTAATGGATGTCATGTAAGTGGTGGGTAATGACCATGTATTACCTGCAGACGTACACTAGTATTGCCATTGGGCTCGAATGTGAGTGAGTGGCAAAGAGAGAGAGACAGAGGATGAGAGAGAGAGGGATGTATTCATATATAGGGAGAGAGAGAGCGAGAGGATGAGAGAGTGAGAGAAAGAAAGTTTGAGGGAGCCCGAAGAGACAAAGAAAGAGAGATAGCCATTTGCCAAATTCAAAGTGAAAGCAAAAAAATAAAGGAAACAAACAAGCTATGTTAGAATACAGAATGCAGTCAATCAAAAACGATATCTGGAATGGGTTGCTCAAAAAATAAGAAATACACTGATCCGTAGGTTTATGTTATATTTAGAAAATAAGGCAAGCAAAAAGGCAGACAGAGATGGAGAGATCGGCTTAAAGGGAGAGAGAGAGAACGTATCCCCATGCTCGCTCGCCCACTCCCACACCTTCACTGTTGCTGTGTTTGTGCCGCAGCAGAGATCTCTCCGCACAGTAGCAGTCGCCACCGAGAGGCAAACAGCTTCCGTCCACGGAGATATAAACTCCATCCCTCGTTCTTTTTATTTTCCTTTTCGTTGCCCGTCACTTCATGGATGATATCTGTGTAGGCTATCAGTTTCCGAGCGAGACTTGTTTGATCCGGTTGAGCTTCTTCACAGGGATTGGCTTCCAGAAACAATAAGAGGTTTCCATTAGATCTTTGAGGTTTTGGATGTTCTATGGTTTGTTTCGCTCAACGCCACATGCCAGACCTCGGGCGCCGTTAGAAAGCTCTGTCTTTTATGGATTCTACAGTTTCTAACTGAGAAGGAACTTGACGACCCCCCCCCTCTCCTCCTCCTCCCCACGAGAGAGAATTTTTCTGAAGTAGGAACCATACCTGGCTTTCAGTCATCCCCTCAGAGCTGACTTTTACTAAAACAAACAAACAAACAAACAAAATCACTGCCTTCCTCTCTCCCCTATATCCTTCTCTTTCACCACCACCACCACCGAATGCGGCGTCATGTTCACCAGGATCTTCATCCCCAAGAAGCACCGGCAGCGCTTCGACCAGGCCGTCTCCCAGAACCTCATCCAGCGCATGTGCCGCAGCAAGAGCATCAGCGAGCCGCAAGGACGCCTGCGTCGCAGCCGCAGCGAGGACCACCCCGACCGCCACCGCGGCTCCAAGCGGGCCAGCTCTGTGCCCCGCGACACCGCTGAGCCTGGGGGGGGCGGGGAGAGGGAGAGGGACCGGGACCGAGAACGGGACCGAGACCGAGACCGGGACCGAGACCGGGAGAGGGACCGAGACAGGGACAGGGACCGCTCGAGGGACCGGTCGAGGGACCGGGAGAGGGAGAGGGGAGCCAGGAAGTCTGTCTCTGGGATATCTGCCCATCCAGGGCCGGGAGCCAATCAGAGGTGAGTCTGGTTGAGTCAGGTGACTTTTATTTTGTTGGGACTTTGTTGTTATTCTTTGTGATGATTGATCATGGGAGAGAAGAGAAATGTGTGATGCTGCAAATCAAATCTCGAAAGGATTTGGAAAAGAGGTGCAGCTTAGCCTTAATGAGACTTACTTGTATAAATAAAAGTCAAATACAAAATACAAATATTACCATTTATATTACTTCAAGACTTATGACTTGTGATTTGTATTTTTACTTTTCTGAGTTGATTTTTATAATTGTGTAGTTACAGTGTATGTTATATTGAGCTGTGATGTGATTTCATGTTCCTTAATGGACCATGAATAAAAATACAATATGCCAACACTGCAATTACCTTTACGATTACTTAATATTGATATTGGAAAATGTTCATATCTAGTATTAGAACAGCAACATATACCCCCGGGCCACAAATACAGCTCATGTTGAAAAATAATGAAGAAAAACCAAACACAGAGAGCAGTTTCCCTTTGAGCGTGAGTGAAAACATACCACGCAGTACGCACATAGGAGAGCTCGCTTCTCGCCGTGTTCCTCAGCCGCGCTGCATCTCTAGGGCCACTCCACCCAGCACGCCTCCCCACCCACACACCCACCCACCCACCCACTACAACAGAGAGCATTACGGAGATCACACGATGTCAGGGAGGACCTCCAGTTACCGTTTACACACTCCCTGGAGAGCTACGTAACCCATCCAAACACCACCATGCCTTTCAATGCAATACAATACAGTAGGGTTGGACCCAATCCATGGCTAATCCATCCACCCTTAATCAAGGAGGGCAATACGCCCACTTGTAGGCTAGTCCATGCTTGACATGGTGCTGTCTCTGTAATCCCCATGTGAAGGTGGTGAAATTGTTAAATATTTACCATATTGGCAGGTCACGCTACACAGCAAAAGAGGGACGACAGCTCATTGTGAACACAAGAAGGTTGACTCACTGCTCAAAGGGGCTGTAATTAGGAGGGTGAATGAAAACGGTGGACGATTGTTCCACATAATTATGTTGGAGAGAGCGAAAGGACGGATAGAGCGAGGGAGAGATAGAGACTCAGAATGTTCCTCAAAATCATGGGCACAAAACTGAAAGCAATATGCTCTTTACTAATACAAGACGCTCTGTCAGAAGCAACTGACCATTCATTTAAGATACCTGTCATTCAGCAGCATGTAGGGGTTAGGCATCTCTCCTGAGGGTAGCTACTGGTAGACTGTGGACATAGGGGTTGGAACTGCAGAACTTTTGCATTAGCTTGGGAGTCAAACAGCCCTCACCACTAGACTGTCATCCTCCTGAACCAAAACAACATGGAGAGCCTCAGCGCAGTGGGTTCCAATCACTCAGTCTCTTGAGTCAAGTGGAGTTGGCAGTCGCTCTCTCTAACCAAAATTCACCCCAGCTAATGAGCACTACCAGGGGGGAATCAGCAGCTCAATCCGGAAGCCCAGTGGGCTGACTCCCAAAAAGCACCTAAAGAGCAGCCAATGATTTAATTGGACAGTGTGTCGTGACCAACTGAAAACAGGACGGACGCGGGCTGTCAAATCGTCTTGGTTACGGGCCATGGAGATCTGATGGTCTCTGCGTTGTCCAGGATGTGCCGAGAGGGGAGACGGGGCTGGACACACACAAAAACACAGTCTAGTGTTTTAGTGACTGTGTCTTTGTTGTTTAATAGGCTAAGTAGATTGCAGCGGAGGGGGAATGGAATGGAAAAGGAAGGTTAACGATCATGCCGAGCAATTATTTGCACGGCCAAGCTAATTCAGTTCTTAGTCTTGATTGCTGTTATTCAATTCATACAACAATTGGGATCTGGAAGGGGGTGGGGGGGGCAGCGGTTCTATCCAGCACTATTCCTCCCCCTCTTTCCTCCCCACCCTCCCTCCTCAGCACCACCTCCTTGAACACCATCCACCCCCACATCCCCCCATCTGCAGATGCTTCCTCTTACATAACTGGCCTGTGGGGGCAAACCAACGGTAGAAAAAAATGATGTATTGCTTATTTTCTTTTACCTTCCCCTCTTCTCCCTTTAGTGGTTTATTCTGCGGACCTCTCCATGTTTACATCTTGCAGTGGTGTTGCCTTGAGTAGTTTCCATGGCAACAACAGGCCGATTGCGCAGGTTCTTCCTCAGTGTATCTCTTGTCTCTGGGGAGTTAGAGTAGGGGCATCACTGTCTGCAAAATGTCAATGGTACCTGTAGTTTTAGTGGAGTGTTGTCCGTTGTTGTAATATTTATATCTTTGTTTGTCTACTGGTTTGTTCTTTTTTTAGGCACAAAGAGTGAGATATGAGTTGGAAAAAAATTGGCAGAGGAAACGGTTCATTATTATCGGAGACAACTACAAACTCAGCTGCCATCACTCTGATTCAACCTTTTACTTTTCTTTTTTTTGTTCTTGGCGTCACACCATAACACCCAGAAAAAATCCCCCCCAAAAATCAGTGTAAGCATGTTGTTTTTCTGGAAGGAACCTGTCTGTTCATAAAGCAGAAAGATCCAGAGCGGTTATTTTAGTTGCCATGCCTCAATGCGTCTCTGTTCCTTCTCCAGGACTTTGCGGGTCTACCGGGGGAAGAAGAGCTTCGGTTTCACCCTGCGTGGTCATGCTCCCGTCAGCATCGATTCTGTTATCCCAGGTACGGTTGTGCCCAGCACATGCTATCTAAACCCTACCAGCTACTGTTGTTCCCAACACCATGGTAGCTAAACCCTACCAGCTACTGTTGTTCCCAACATATGCTAGCTAAACCCTACCAGCTACTGTTGTTCCCAACATATGCTAGCTAAACCCTACCAGCTACTGTTGTTCCCAACACCATGGTAGCTAAGCCCTTCCAGCTACTGTTGTTCCCAACACCATGGTAGCTAAACCCTACCAGCTACTGTTGTTCCCAACACCATGCTAGCTAAACCCTACCAGCTACTGTTGTTCCAAACAATTTTGCTAGCTAAACTGCCCCAGGTACTGTTCCTTCCCACCACCATTCTAGCTCAATCATCATGAGGCTAACTAAGCCACCATGATGGTAGCTAAGGGTGTTTTCACACCTGTAGGTTGGTTCAATTGGTCCTCATTATGTGCAAGCACCATTATTCGTCCTAGGCACTGTTCCTTCTTCCATGGTGTTAGCTAGACCTTCTCGAGTTGGTGCCTTTCTTCAAAACACGATGGTAGCCAAACCATCCACCTCCCCAGACACCTCCTCTCTATCTGTGTGTGTGTGGTGTGCTAGCCCAGACAGTCAACCTGCCCGTTCGCCAGCGCTCCACTGCGGAGGCATGTACATTTATTTTTGTAGGGTAGGCAGCCCTGTTTGTCAGCAGCGGTACCGGTGGTTTGCTGTTCGGGAGATGCGTGGCATGTCTACAGTAGGAAGTTAGATGTTCGCTGACGCATTAAAGTGATGCCAATGACCCTTAAAAATTACACAACGGTTCCTGTGGTAGCAAGGGAATCCGTTGGTGTTGTTATTGGTGTTTTATAGTTTGATTTTAAGTTAGATAAAAATGTTGAGGGAATGGCAAATGAATACATCTTTATTTATACGTTTTATTTATCTTGTTTTGCATGATGGGAACATCTGGAGTTTTGACAACAAAAATTTAACAAAATCAGACAATGAAATCCTTTAGATTTTCATCTTAATATTACAAGTTATAAAAATATTGAGTCTCAAAAGGTGTTTTATTTAGCGGTAGGTTATGGCTTGCTGGCATATTCAACATTTCTCTATTTTAGAGACAAAAGATGGATAGTAAAAGATAGTAAAAACAAACCTTTTGTAGTTTGGGTAAATTAAACATGGTAGAAGAAAGTATTTTTATTGTATTTAGTCGATTCTAAAACGAAACCTTAAGGTTCAAACCAGTACTTTATTATATAGGATTGAGGAACTCTTTAGTATTTACTGTCTGTTATGTCCCAACAGCACAGTGGAGAAGATTACAAGTTGTTTAATGTTACATAACCTTACAAAACAAATTTGTCTATGAAAATGAAGCCCACAATGAACATCTGATCGCCGTGGAGTTCCTAACTGAAGTACCATTAACAATTTAGTTGGCACATGAATTGAGTCATGAACTATTGAAGCTCATGAAAGAACAAAGCATTTCCAAACTAAACTCCTCAAAAGGAAACTTGTCAGTGCGGACAAGACTGTGTGTGTGTACGTGTATGCGTGTGTGTGTAACAGAGTGACTTGTCCTAAGGGAACTGGCGTTTAACGTGTGAGTGTGTGCTTGTGTATGGGAGTTTGTGTGTGTGTATGTGTGAGTGTGAGTGTGTGCGTGTATGTGTGAGTGAGAGTGTGTATGCAAATGACACCCTTGTGGGGACTGCAGCTTTGTGGACCTAGGTGACATTTGGCAGACAGGATGCTACCAAGCCATTCATTGGGAAGAACGTATTGTTTGCTGCTAGGGGACATTTTGTCTATATTATCTGTTAAACAAATCCCCCTTGTTTGTTGATGGTTGTTATGTTGTGCATTTCCTTATTCAAGTATGTATGCAAGTAACTATTTGCCTGTGTTTTATCTTGTATCGTTCTTTATTAATGATTAAAAACATCTAAAAGGAAACATCTAAAAATATATAGTGTGATGTTAATGCTACATTAAGCTGAGATCCAGCAGTCCTACTCTGTTAAAGTAGAACTTCTGGGGGGAGACGGCACATGGCCTGGGCCGTAAACCAAAAACTGAAAGGGCAGAGTTAAGCTACCTACTGTTGTACGGAGATAGTCTACCGAAGAGAAACTCGTACGCGCGAGTGGATGAATCTTTCAGAAGGGGATTTAAATCAGTGTATTTCTACAGTGGCCAGTCTACACAGTGTTGATTTGAAACTTTTACAGACACTTTTAACAGACCGCTAACAGATGTGAAGACATTGCATAGCAAGCTCCTCAAATAACAACCAAACATATCTTGCTGTCAAGACATCAGTAGGATGTGATAAAGGGACCTTGCTCAGAGCCTTGACCCTGACCTTCCTCTCCGTCCCTCTCAGACAGCCCTGCTGAGGAATGCGGGCTGAAGCCAGGAGATCGCATCCTCTTCCTCAATGGACTGGACATGAGGTTAGTGTGTGTGTGTGTGTGTGTGTGTGTGTGTGTGTGTGTCTGTGTGTGTGCGCTTGCATGTGTACCTGCGTGGTTGGGAGCATGCGAGTGTGTGTGTGTGTGGCGTGCGCACGTTTACCGCCTCATGTATGAGTCATGTTCACTGAGAATGTGTGTTGTGTGGGTGGGTGTCAGTCAGATGGCTTAGCGGGTTTGAATCATGCATGTCTGCACGTGTATGTGTATCATGAGGTGTGTGCATGTGTGTGTGTGTGCGTAAGTCTACGTGAACATGTTTGTTAATGAGTCTTCATGTAGGAGTTGGGTTCACCTCCAGAACTTCTCCACCTCCCAAATCTCTCTGGGAGAGCAGGTCCTGTCATCAATTACAAATAAAGATTACATTTTTATATATATTTATATATATTTTTATATTTTTATTAATTTATTAATTTATTTAATATATATATATATATCCCACAAATCTCAGTCAATATCCACTTTAAGCGTGTACCGGACCAATGAGTGGAGTCATAGGGCAGTTCTGGCCTGTAGGAGGTGAGCGGTCCACAACAGTGGTAGGAGGTGTTTATGAGAGAACAGAAAACACAACGAGCCCAGGATGTGTGGGAGAGCGAGTGTGTGCGTCTGTGGTGCTTGGTGCGTGCGTAGTATTGTGTGTGTGTGTGTGTGTGTGTGTGTGTGTGTGTGTGTGTGTGTGTGTGTGTGTGTGTGTGTGCACTGGTCCGTAGGATGAGACCGGTCCATGGACAGCTCTGTTGGTCGGTAGAGACAAAAGGGAGAGAGGGAACTCAGCCGGCAGGCCCTCCAGTCTCTCATTACAAAGGGTACAAAGTCCTGTGTGGGGTCGGATCATATGCTTTGTTTATTGCTCTGTTTGAAGCGCTTGTTATCTTTGTGGACGTTCTCTGAAAAGAGAGCCTGATTACCTTTAGTTGCTCTCTCTCTCTCTCTCTCTCTCTCTCTCTCTCTCTCTCTCTCTCTCTCTCTCTCTCTCTCTCTCTCTCTCTCTCTCTCTCTCTCTCTCTCTCTCTCTCTCTCTCTCTCTCTCTCTCTCTCTCTCTCTCTCTCTCTCTCTCTCTCTCTCTCTCTCATCCCCCTCCCTGTCTCCCCCTGGTGGTGCGTGTAGGAACTGCTCCCATGAGAAGGTGGTGTCCATGCTGCAGGGTAGCGGGGCCATGCCTACCCTGGTGGTGGAGGAAGGCCCCACCGACTACTGCTACTCGGACCACAGTGACCCCGAGGACTCTGGGGGGTCCATGCTGGCCCCCACTGCCGTGCCACGCTCCAGGTCCTTACGAGTAGTACTCATAAAAACATTTTATTCAATGAAAATAATCAATGTACAAATAATGATGTCGTTCTTTGTGAGTGAATGTGGTGGATGGATGTTTGCCTTCGCCATCAAGAAATTTAAACTTGGCAATTTTGTTCATTTGGACAGAGCTGCTGGAAGTCCAGTGGCTGCGGAGGACCTTAATATTATTCTGGCTGCGTTTCCCAGCCGAATGAAAAAGTTGACAAAACACTCATTAGACGCGATGCTGATGGCTGAGCCGCTAGTCCAGTATTGAGGCCATAGACTGTATGCAGAGAAGGGATTGGAGAGAAGTGACAGTGGTGTAGCAGCAGACACGTGAAATGAAGTCGGCTCCAGGTTGTCAGTAGCATAACTCCAGTAGACCATAGAGTGCATGCAGTTCTAGGGTTCAGTCTGGCCTCATATCCACGTCTGGAATCGTACTGATTTGGAGACATAATTTGTATCAAGTTGGTTGCATTTTAGATTGGAATATAATGGCCACATTTAAATGAGTATACTTTTGACGTCGTACTTGGCGCTGATTTGGATTCTTCCTCCTATTACTGGGCCGTCATTTCTGGTTTTGCATGAATTAGAGCCCCAAAGTAGGCAGTATACTACGTCCTATAATGGATACGAGAGCTAATGAGATTTGTTTTCCTTTTCTTAAAATAAGATATTGTTCTATCGTAATGCAGACGATGATGCAGACAACAGATTATGCTAACAGACCATGCTAACAGTTCAAGCTAACATACCATGCTAACTGTTCAAGCTAACAGACAATGCTAACAGTTCAAGCTAACAGACCATGCTTATAGGCCAAGCTAACAGTTCAAGCCAACAGACCATGCTAAAAGCTCAAGCCAACAGACCATGCTAACAGTTCAAGCTAACAGACCATGCTTACAGACCATGCTAACAGTTCAAGCCAACAGACCATGCTAACAGCTCAAGCCAACAGACCATGCTAACAGACCACTGTTCCGGTTGCAGTTCCCCGGCCCTCAGCTCTCTGCAGTGGGTAGCGGAGATCCTGCCCCCCAGCATCAAGGTGCACGGCCGCACGTTCAGCCAGCAGCTGGACCACCTTCTGACGGTCCAGGAGCGGTACGCCGTCTGCAAGGCCCTGGAAACATTCTTCCAGCACAGGTTAGCGCTGGGGCACTGGAGATAGAACTGTAGAGGGGCTAAGACAGTGGTGCTGAACATGTGGGTCGGTGGGGGACAGCAGGGGACCAAGTACGTGGATGGCCACAATGGCTACCTGCAAAAACAATACTGGCTTCTCTGGAAGCTCAGCAGGGCTGGTCCTGGTCCATCCTTGGATGGGAGACCAGTTGGTGCTGGTAGAGGTGTTGGAGGGCCAGTAGGGGGTGCTCATCCCTCTGGCCTATGTAATATCCCCAACGCCCCAGGACAGAGACAGGGACTCTGTCCTGTCGAAGATCACCGTCTTTCGGATGAGACGTTAAACCGAGGTCTTGACACCCTGTGGTCACTAAAAGATCCCATGGCACTTATCACAAGAGTAGGGGTGCTAACCCCGGTGTCCTGGCCAAATTCCCACCCCGGCTCTTGTACCAACATGGACCCCTAATCATCCCCCGGTCTCTATTTGGATAATTTCATAATTCCTCACCTCTCCACTGTGGCAGCCGGTGTGTGGTGAGCGTTCTGGCACATACTGGCAGCTGTGCATCACCCAAGTGGGTGCTACACACTGGTAGTGGATGAGGTGTCATACCCCCCCCCCCCCCCCACACACACACACACACACACACACACACACACACACACACACACACATACTTACTACGTAAAGCGCTTTGGGTTCCTAGAAAAGCACTATAAAAATACAATAAATTATTTTTATCTATACAAATGTATATATGAATTAATTAATTATTCATATGTTTTAATTATACTTCAATTATAATGTAACACATAATTAAAAAAAATCATGCCATGTCTGTTTCATTCGGTCATTAGTATTTTTTACAGGGTGAATATGGACTATTGTACAGAGACAAATGTTAATGCTCTAGTCTATGTTCATTATTTTTTGACACAGTAATGACAATGTATTACTTATTTGATGGTTCCATGGCCAAAAGTACCCCCACTGGTGGTCACATCATGAAAACGTGTGGAAAACCATTTGCTTGAAGACCCCCATAGCCTGCCACACGCCACCTAGGTGGCTGATACTTTTACTGGGCTCCTCCAACACCAGGACACAGAATGATGATGATGATGTGTAAACCGGTTTACTGCAGAGTTTTGGAGTACAATGCTACATAGAGCAGGTGTTGCGTGCT